>JAHKKF010526440.1:2710-15722 GCA_019740295.1 Labeo calbasu
ATTTTTGATTAGTAATATACATTGTTAAGAATTTTATTTGGACAACTTTAAAGGCAATTTCCTCAATATTCTGATTTTTTTGCACCCTCAGATTCCAGGTTTTCAAATAGTTGTATCTCCACCAAATATTGTCCTATCCAAACAAACCATACATCAATGGAAAGCTTATTTATTCAGCATTCAGATGAAAATTGACCCTTATGACTGGTTTTGTGATCCAGGGTCACATATATAATCACATTAAAAATCATTACAAAGCTATTTTTCAAAAAATAGTGCCTCACAATACCTAATGTGTATCAATATAAAAACAACACAAAACATTTATGAAAATAGATATGTGGCAAGGAAGGAAAGATTAACTTGAATTAATATTAAATCCAGTTAATGTGCAATGCATTATGTAATATATATGTGATCCTGGACCGCAAAACCAGTCATAAGGGTAAATTTTTGGAAATTGAGATTTATACATCACAACTATTCGAAAGTCTGGAATCTTGAGGGTGCAAAAAAAAAAAAAAAAAAAAAAGAAAAAGAAAATTGCATTTAAAGTTGTCCAAATTAAGTTCTTATCAATGCATATTACTATTAAAAAATAACATTTTTTGGTACACTTATGGTACAAAATTTACAAAATATCTTCATGGAACATGATCTTTACTTAATATCCTAATGATTTTTGGCATAAAAGAAAAATCGAAAATTTTGACCTATACAATATATTTTTTGGTATTGCTACAAATACACCCGTGTTACTTATGACTGGTTTTGTGGTGCATAGTCACATATAATATCACATTAGTAATGTAATATAAATATATAATAACACATTAATCATGAGAGCATTTTGTTCAAATGTGTGCTGTAAGTAAAATAAACAGGGTATCAAGAGAATATTAATAGTTTCCATTTTGTTTCTAACTTTGAAAGTGTAGCTATTAAAGCCTACATGCCATCCCAAGAAAATACAAATATAATTCTCATATTAATTTCCCTACCTTCAGTGAACAGTTTGTTTTAATTCTCCCTGAGAGATTTTTAATGCATCCAGCTGCACACTGTGATGCAACGTTCAGCAAGCGTCCTCATTTTGAGCACATTAATACGCATAAGCTACTTACCTTAAATGTAGACTGGGTCTGTTGATATTCTTACAAGCTTTTGTTGCTCTGGGATTTACAGCTTAGAACGGCCAATTAAAAAAAAAAATGTTACAGAATGTTTGACATACAGCCGTCTGTCCAGTCTTTGTAGACATGCTGTTTACTTTTTAAAAAGATGACCTAACTTTTTGGAAACCAGGAGCAGAGGCCCTCTGTAGGATAGAAACATCAAACAGATGGTGCAGGGGTAGAGGGCATAAACGCACAAACATGGAAACAGCAATGAGTATCTGCTCAGCGAATTGAGGAAAGATTCTGGCACCTTTATACAGTTCAACTTCTGCTTAAAAAACAAACAAACAAACAAACAAACAAACAAAACAACTTACTGACTGAACATAGTCTACTTTAAAATGTTCAGTTCCAGTATTAGAGAATAGTACAGTATATATAGGTTTAATTAAACTCATAAGCATATGGAGCACAAGTCTTTATAAGAGACATCGGATGCAAAATTCACTTAAATGTGTCTTAGCAGAAGTGTTGCCAAGTCCATGTGATATTTAGCCCCTGGAATTTGAATTTTACCATGGGAACCCGGCCAAAAAACACCCCAAAAAGCGTTTTTTAACAGAGGACCACCTCGAAATGCCATAGGCCTAATTTTGAGTAGCAATTAGGTGGGTTTTGTTGTGAAAACACAATGACACAGTGGATTAGTTGTGTTTTGATGGTAAAGCACCACCAAATACACAAAAAACTAAACAGAGGGGGGGAATGAGCAGTAGCTCATTATCATTTAAAGAGACATGCACCAAAACAGGTCACTGTGAACAGCGATGTTTTTTGACAAGGTAAAAAAGGTTTTGTTTTTCAGGACCATTAAGGATTTTGGCAATAAGAAATTTCATTAAGACCCTAAAGAATCATACCAACTTAAAGGGGTCATCGGATGCAAACTTCACTTTTACATGTTGTTTGAACATAAATGTATGTGAACACATCCACTCTATAATGATACAAATCCACCCAGTGGTTTTTAATTAATCTGTAAAAATAATTTCCCCTTTTACAAATCAAGCCATTCTTAGCTTCTTGTCTGTGTGACGTCACACCGACAGAGGCTGCTCTCACGACAGATTAATTGACACTGGGGTCTTACCTTAGACCCACCTTAAATAAGCAGTAACGGTCTGATTGCTATTGTTTCGATGCCAGGGACGTAGACAAGAATGGCTCCTACGCAGTTGATCTACAAAAATGCATCTATGTTCGTGCAAATCATTCGTAATCCACTTAGGCTTCACTTATGTGAGTATAAGGGTTTTTTTTTTTTTATGAATCTTTGCAGTCGCCTTTCCTAATAATGTGCTAGTTAGCAAGTTTTGCGGCTAAAAGCGGCTAAAGTAAACAGAGCACGGTTTGTCGCTCCACAGAAGAGAGGGGATCATTTGCATTTAAAGAAACATGCAACAGAATGGGCTGATTTCTGCAGAGCTGATTTTGACAAAGTAAAAAGGGTGTCTTTTACACTACCACTAAGAAATTTTAACCAAAGTATGTTATAGACTTTTCGTTAAGACCCTAAAGAATCATATAAACTTGTGGAAGATGGGCATCCAATGACCCCTTTTAAAGGAAAATGGGCATCCAATGTCACCTCTTAAAGACAAACATTTAAAAGACACATGAAATAGAGAAGAAGAAAAAAATTATGTCTTAAAAATGATTTTAAAGATATTATATATGCAGTACACATATTTACAAGCTCCATTACATTACGTTAAAGTAAATGACTTAGTCAAAACCATAAATAGACTTTCTAGTCTTAGCTGTCAACTTTTATACACTATAAACTCCTTTAATGACATGCCAAAAATAGACAAAGTAATTAGCTACATTCTGTCAATATTACCTTGTTTCTGAACTGTGGATCTGAAACATGCAGAATGTAAACATACAGAAACTCCACAGAAATTGTACACAGTTCTACACATCCACTGGGCCTTAAGTATTACTTTTATAAGTATAATATTTTGGCTATGCTTTCAGCTACCAGTATGAATACAGTAAATTGCGTGAACAAATGCATTTTATCAAACTAAAATCCATTCCACAAAAATCCACAGTATTTCCAACTAAAACAGTCTGTAGAGTCCATCTGAGCTTCCATTTTCCATCTGAAATTCGTGTTTCAGTTCAAGAGCATAAATTTACCTTACTTGAATTATGTTCACTGTTTGTAATCAAGACTTAATTTCAATGAAAACGAATGTTGGGTTTCACTTTATTTCGATGGTCTTTTTAACACATTCTGTTGACTATAAGTAATGTTGTACTTACATATCTACTAGCTCTCATTAGAGTGTTAGTAGAGTATTAGTAGACTGGTAGGGTCAGGGTTAGAGTAAGTTGACATGTACTTGCAAAGTTACTTAGTGTCAACAGAATGTTCAAAAGGGACCATCAAAATAAAGTGTTACTGAACGTTGCTGTTCACAAACAACATTTGGTTGTCTGTTGTCGCAACATGGCCTTGGTCCTGTCAGAAAATTTACTGAAAAGAGAAAAATCTGCAGTCAAAGGTAGAGTACACGGCCTTCATGCCTGAGTCGAGGGATCTATAAAGCTTGCATGATGACGTTAAATGCTCTGGGAAGTCACGATACCCCTGGGACATGACAGCACTGTTTGTCAGGGGGGGAAAAAAGTCCTGAATCAACCTGCTCGTCGATTTGATTGCACAGCCAGCCTATTCTTCAGCCTCTCTTCTTTTTGTAACTAATGGAACATGGTGTTTGAGGAACACAGCCCAATATAGCAGAAATACATAGCAAGTGAGTGTACGTGTGTCTGCGGTATCAGAGTGTCCATTCTGGACAAAGAACAGAGGGACAGAAGCCCTTAAGGGAGCCCAGGGCGAGTTCTAGAACAGGATCTTGGCAGCCCTAAGCTCCGTACACACTTTAAAATCTCATAAACATTTAATGTATCGGGGTAGGACTGAGGCTAGTGTTATCACAGACTTGTGTTGACTCAATTACAGAGAGCCCAGAGTGAGTCAGGCTTTCAGCTTGACAAACACAAACAGATCAACTGGCATGAAGCTCCATGCACTAAAACACAATCATCAGACACGAAAACATAAATCAAAATCGCACAACTAAATTCTCAAAACACAGCACGGGAGAAGACGAATGGGTGCTATTGCCATCAACATTGTTATCTCACCCTATCCACGGCAAAGTGCTTACCGTTTCATTTTCTCTTTCATCGTCGGCTCTGTGATGTTTGTATAACCCTCAGCCATCTCGCAAGCAACCCTGCTCTTCTGAAGCACCTCATTTCATTCATATGGGTGCGGTTTTACTGCTGTGAGGTGCTTCCATGTTGAATTCCAGTGTTTAGCAGAGCAACAGTTTCACTGCGACTCTCAAATCAAGTTTAAACCATTAAATCCTTTCGGAATAGTTTTCGAGTTTATTTAGACTGAGGTTGCCACAGTGCAGTCAGCTTGCATTATAAAATGCTTCACAGTGCACACTGAGAGGTTCTCCAAAACCACATAACTGCACCGTCGAAGATGAAAAGTCGGGAAAACTCAAAATGTCAAGGCAATGTGATGCAAGAGCTTGTCTGACTTCTCAGCGTCCAACAGAAGTACCTCAGAGAAGTAAATTAAGTTTTGCGCTAAGAAGAACCTGAATAATAACATGAAATAAATCAAATAAAAATGAGATGAAAGTAATCTATATTCCTATAGCACAAACTGTATAATTTATTCATGCTGCAATGCATGAATACAGCATTGTTCAATATGAAAGTATTCATCCAGCTTATTGTTTGTTATGCCAGATGGGACAACATTTATATGAATATAATTGGTCTCACTTGAATTTAAATTAACACTGTACTGCACAAACTTGAGCAGGTTGCAGGTTGCCTCAACATTCAGAGTGGGTTGCTTTGTGGACACTGCAATGATTGTTAGTCTAAACAGATGGATGAATTCGTCATATGAACCAGCAGTTGAAAGTGCTGTTAAACAAAGATTCAACAACAGCAATAAAGATTCAAAGAAACACACGGATAAGAGGCTAGGCCTAGATACAGAACACATGCAGCAGTGTGTGCTTAGGCACAGAGGGGAATACAGTTAACACCTGTTTTCTCTTTTTACAGCTTTACAAGTTTCTCAAAAAGTGAGCTGACCATTCAACACCCTGCAACGACTGACTCCTTACTAAACACCTACACAACAATTGAAATAAAACTGTTCTATATAACTGCTGAAAGTGTAGATCAGTATACAAAATGAAACAATATACAGTCAAATGCAATCCAAACAAACACAGAGAAAAGGGTAACTAAACAAATGAATGGTTTTCTTGCTACATCACCCAGAAATGAAAAGTCTGTCATTAATCACTCACCCTCATGTCATTCCAAACCCGTAAGACCTTTGTTCATCTTTGGAACACAAATTAAGTTATTTTCATGAAATCTGGGAGGTTTCTGACCCTGTAGACAGAAATGCAACTGACACGTTTAAGGGCCAGAAAGGTAAGAATAACATTAAAATAGTCCATGTGACATCAGTGGTTCAACCTTAATTTTATGAAGCTAGGAGAACACTTTTGTGTACAAAATATAACAACACTATTCAGCAAAATGCAAAAACAATGACACTATTTAGCAATTTCTTCTGTACCATGTTAATGAGAGTTCCACAACGCATTCGTGTGATGCTGTTGACGCAGGAGTCAGTCTTCTGGCATAGAACCTGGATGTGATGCACCTTGTTTACAAGAAGATTAAATAAATAAAGTCATTATTTTTTGTTTTTCTGGCGCACATAAATGAATTCCCATAACTTAACATTACAGTTGAACAACTGATGTCACATGGACTATTTTATCAATGTCCTTATTACCTTTCTAGGCCTTAAACGTGGTAGTTGCATTGTCTATGGAAGGTCAGAAATTTCTTGGATTTCATCAAAAATATCTTAATTTGTGTTGTGGAACAACATGAGGGTGATTAATTAATGAAAGAATTCTCATTTTTGGATGAACTATCCATTTATGGACCAGAGTCATATAATATTTTACTCTATGCAACACAACCAGTGAAATTAATTATTGGTTTATTAGTTTATCTCAATACACACCAATGTAAAATAGCCAAGACACTTGCAGACTGAAAAAGAAAGGGGAAACTATGGACACAATTAATCAATCAAACAATAACATGCCAAATATCACATTACTAAATGGATTATGCTATATAATTTCTTCAATGCTTCATAAGTAACACACTTTAAAGGGGTCATCAGTTGCCCATTTTCCACAAGCTGATATGATTCTTTAGGGTCTTAATGAGAAGTCTATAACATACTTTGGTTAAAATTTCTCAGTGGTAGTGTAAAAAACACCCTTTTTACCTTCAAGATCAAAATCAGCCTTGTTCAGAGTGAGCCGTTCTGTTGCATGTTCCTTTAAATGCTAATGAGCTCTTCTCACCTTGTCCCTCTCTTCTGTGGGGTGATGAGCCGGTCGGTTTACTTTAGCCGTGTTTAGCCGCAAAACTAGCACATTATTAAGAAGGGTGATTTGCAAAGACGCATAAAAAACCCTTATACTCACTTCTGCTGTAGGTGAAGCTGCATCACGAATGATTTGTGCGAACATAGAAGCATTTATGTAGATCGGGATCAGTTCATTTCCTTCACAAAATGAAAGTTATCTTAATCCTCTGCGTCTTCAGTAGCTCGGATGTCAGCGGAAAATAATGACTGCTATCTTCATTACTATATCCAGCAACAGAACAAATCAATCGCTCGATCAGAGACATTCTTGTCTTCCCCTGCACCGGAGTCAAAACATTGGTGGTTGGAGTCGGACTGTTACAGCTCACTCAGGCCGGGTCTAAGGTAAGACGGTGGTGTCAATCAACTATCGCGGCATTTGTCGGTGTGATGTCACACAGACAAGAAGCTGAGAATGGCTTGATTTGACAAAGGGGATATTTTTTATAAAGATGACAAAAATACCACTGAGTGGATTTTTATAATAGGGTGGTTGTGTACACACACACTGCCAACACACATTTATGTTGAAACAACATATGAAAGTGAGTTTTGCATCTGATGACCCCTTTAAATTCACATACACTGCAGAGTACAGTGATCAACATCACACAGCAGCATGACTGCAAAATCATTGCAAATGCAAATAAGTGAAGCATAACACTATTAACACCTTAATTATGGTAGTTATGCAAAGCCCATACCAAACGAACTGCACAGTAAACTAACAACAGTATAAAACGTCCAGAGGGACTAATACAGCCATATAGCACGGCTTATTATAGCAGCGTTCTAAACTCATTCGTTACACTCATGACACAGGACTCTGTAATAAAAATTTGTAAGCTACCAGAGACAATAAATGCTGGCCGATATAGAACCTCCTGGGAGCACGAACTTGCAGCATAGATGTCACTAAAAATATCAACCGTACACTAAAAACAGCCATAATGAAAAGTTCAACCGTCCCAGTAAATGTACTCCCAGTAAGAAGAGTAATAAATGTCAAATACAGTAAATCTGTTGTACTATACATGAAAATTCAGAGTTCAGCAAATGTGAATATGTGTCTATCAGGCATACATTTTTGCAAATCAGTTTCAATTTTAATGAACTGCGCCCAAAAAAATCCACCTCGAATATGTCAGGAGTAGATTATGTAATCAATCTGTGTGTGTATACAGAATTACTCAAGCACTCTGAAAAGAAGTGACGGCCATTTTTAGCAGCAGTGTGTACGTAGCCTATATGTCAGCTCTCAGTTTGTTTGTGTGGCCTTTTCAGAAAGGATATTTAAAGTCTTGTCTGGAAAAGGTCACACCAAAAAGATTTTTTTAAACAGCCTGAGAAAGCCAATAATGCCTCATAATGCTTTCTATATCGTATGAAGGCACAAAGAGTGCTTGAGGTTTCAGCAGCAATTTTATATTACAACTGTACCGGCAAAATTGTGAGTGATGTAAAATGAAGAAAGAGACCGTGTGTGTGTGTGTGCGTGTGCACGTTCATATGTTAGCATTTGTATCTTAATTCTCAGGTTTCATTTTATATTCTCATTCAACAATTCATCACTGTCAAATTGTAGAGGCACATCTGCTCTGGTATTGTGTTATTGTGAAAAATTCATAACAGCAGATAATGAATGCACACTGTGTCTAGTGCCATGCGTAAACAAGTGACTGGAAAACATGCCGCAAAAAAACACATCAGTTAGCACAGATTACCTCTGTGTACTTCACTCATCTCTGCTGTTATCTCTGAATTTATTCTGATTCCCAGAACTGGACACAAATGGCCTGGAACATTTTGATTGTATTCATTGTGTTAATACAGTTTCCGTTTTTATAGAATAACTTCATATGTTGTCAGGCAACAAATATTAAATAGATGATTTGAATCACACGGACCACTGGATCTGAGAACATTAAAGTGTATGGACATGAATTTTCTCTTATGTTGTTTCACAGACCGTTAAATGAAGACAGTGAAACAACTCTTCATCTACTACATATGGATAGAAGACCACACTATAAAATAAGACAAAAGCTGGAAATAAAAAAAACCTTTTTTTGCTAGGATAAATCTAGGATTTTATTTTTTTATTTTTTTTATGGATGTTTAAGAGTGTTGTTTTAAAATGTTTTAAGAGTGCACGAAAAAAGCATGAAATTGCCCACTGAGGCTAATGGAAATGCTAACTGACAGCTCACTCAAAGTATTTTAAACTCTTTCTATATTATGTATTTTTATCAAAACAACTTGCAGTGATGATTAATGCCTGTGACCTATTGTTTTGTCAGGCTTGTATGATGGGAATGAAATGGCATCTAATAAATAGAAACTGATGAAATATTAACCAGCATAACGCTACAGTGTGTATGTGAAAGAGAATGTGTGACAGTAGATTAGTACAGCTCTGATTCTTTTAATAATATCCTCCCTGACCATTCAATTACTCTTCTTTGTATTTAAACAGGCTCTGAATACTCCTTACAGCAAGCCAACCCATTAATATGGTAAGACAGAATATCTCAAGTAAAATTAGAGGACGTTAAAGGGACAAGAACAATAGAAGTGAAGGAAGGAAGGAAGAGGAGTTTTTTTAAATCAACATTAAGATTTTAGGTTAATTACCTGTACATGAATATATACATTTTTGTAGCTAGTCAGCATTTCGTCATTTTAAACAGCTTTTGCTGTAGTAGTTCGTTGTAAGAAGTCCCATGTGACAAATCAATTTTAAAATAATATTCCATGTAGTCTCTTAAAATACGGCCCTTATAAAAGATGCATGCACAATACTAAAGAGTTAGCAAAATGGCATTTAAAATTCTCAAGCAGTCAAATTCCCAAATGTATTTTATAGCAACTACTCATACATAAAAGTGTGGGACAAACAGATACATATGCAGACCTAGCAAAAGTGATGATCTAACAAAAATGGAAGAATACATAGCATGGCAGGAGCTGTCAAGGCATTAATCCTGAGTCAATGTTTGTGATTAATGACAGTACAGTAAGTGGAGGTTTTGCCCCCTCATTTACAGCACGTGTAGCAGATGAGTCGACTCTCCCTCAGGGCTCGACCATCTCTCACAGCAGCAGCGTGGAATTAAACCTGAAGTGCACTACTGCAGTTTTGATTTAGTTCACACTCTTTCCCATTACAGAGCAGTGATGCTTCTACTGCAGGAAGAGCTAAATCAAAACCAGTGGAGAGATGGTATAAGCAAGACTGGCTTTATGGGCTCCTGCAATCTTAGTTTCCGGTCATTTGACTGAATTGACCTACTTGTCATTGCTCTATTTTTCCTAACAGCCCTATACCTGAAACAGACTGCATCTATGTCTATCTGCCCCTGAAACTGAGACTAAACAATATATACAATGAAACAAACTTAAGTGGAACAAACTCTTTACTGTGACCCAGTAACACAAACTGAGCAAATGCTGATTTTTTTACTCTTCGTTATATTGTGTGGAAACTTAGAAGAAAATTGTGACAAACTGTATACATTCATGTAATGTTTAACCTAAAACCTTGACACAACGGCATCTCTCTTTTTTCTCTTCCCGTTGATCTTATACATTTAATATCCTCTAACTTTACCTGAAATATTCACACATTCAATTATATTAAATACATAAAATGGTCACAAAAGTGTCACAAGCTATGAGGAAAAATTACAATTTTTTAAATCACGTACCTCATGCACCAACTGCCATAGAGATAAATGGGAATGCTAACAGATAGCTCTCTCCAGGTATAACAGACCTCCATGGAGAATAATCATGGCATTTGTCAGCCTGGACCCCAAGTGACATGCACATATTAGCATGCTAGCTTAGTCTAATTGGATTAATTAGAAAGGTATAACTCTCTTGATTGAGATTTATAAACTGGTGTGCAAGTCTTGAACAGCCTGTAGTGCATATCCTAATTTCTTATCACACACTCTGCCAGAAACAATGTTACTGTTAATGTTACACCATCTAGCATGTGCATTAGGTGTAGTTTATATATGTATATATATATATATATATAAACAGCTCTTTCTGCTTCTCAAATCTGATTGGCTGAGAAGAGTGCAATATTCTAGTGATAACGAAACTCCAACCATTTCACCTGAGCATGTGCAAGAATGTGGTTTGTTAGTAAACTGATGTTTTCTGAGATGTGAGCTCCAGTGCATCAGCGGGTGCAGGTCTCATTAACCCACCGAGAGAAGCCTTACATCAGCCAGATCTTCTGGAATTTGCCACTGGCTCTAATGTCTCATTTAAATAATGTTTTATTGTGAATATGAGATTAAGCTGAAGATGCAGGTAATCACACTCGCTCAGTCAGTCTCTCTCTCATAATAATCTACTCTACGCAATACTGCTTTTAATACAGTAACACAAAAAGCTTTCAATGAACCAACTCAATGTTCCTTCACTACTAGTTCTAAAGTGAGAGTTTTGATTAGTAACTAGCTTGGGCTCAGCTGTTAAACTGTCAAACTGAGAGTTGAATGGAAGTAGTTCTCACAAAAAAAAGAGTTTTTAAAGACACTGTTGTTGTTTCTTATGTATTTACACACTTGTGCCATCAAACTGTTGTATAAGCACAATATCACAATCGAAGCCATACATGGTGCATGACAGCTTGTTTGATATTGCTCAAATACATGATACAGTACATATAATGTCAGTTTATATAAATAGTTTATATTGTGCCTACTTTCCAAGCACTTAAAAAGTTATTAATTGATTACACAAATTGCATTTCTCTGTTTACTTTCATTTTTTCCACAAAAAGCAATTTCAGTTGTCCTAGTACATCCAGTTCTCAATTTATTGCAAATAAGCTAGATTAAAACTAGCTCCCTTTTGGCAAAGAAGTTTTAAATGGTATTATTCTGTAGACACAACATCACATTTGCACTCTCACAAACACTTCATATTATCATCTGCAGCACAAAACCTTTTTCCCATTTATGCAGTCACCAGGGAACCTATGAAAATATCCCTTTAATTGAAGCTCAGATTCAGAAAATTACTAAACTGATGCTAAAGAATACAAAGGGCATTACTAGTCCATTTTTCCAGGGCTCCGCAAAGCTAGCAAGGCTCAAGCACAACGGGAGCTGAGCGTGATAAAAAAAAACACAAGCACATTAATTGTCACCGCACATCTATGAATAAACGAGCGACGCTTTACCGCAATCAAGCCGTAAAAACGAGAGCTACTCTAACCCCTGAGGAGAAATAGAAAACTATCTCTAGAGCCACAGACAAGGGCCAGAATTTAAATAACACATTTAGCATGTTTCAAAAAGCCTCTCATATACCATATTCAAATTGCTACAGCAAGGCATAAAAAGGATGCAGAAAATATCTTTCGTGCACTTATGCTACACAAAGTATAAGGTACCTTGAGATGCTGCACTTTCTCTTTGATTTTCATGCCAAACCTCAACTCTGCATCTCTTCCAAAGCTCTCAGGAGATGCTGCAAAACAAAACTCTCATGCATTTCATGCTTGCATGGTCTGTCACCCCCATCAGATGTACACATGGAGTGCTCATATACTGGCACAGCGGTACAGAAATGCAAACCCATATTGACAACCTCTGTTTATTTTTTTACAGCAAGAGCGGATAAGACTATATCAGTTCAGAGTACTAACATTTTAAGGAGCGCTAAAAAGCTTCAGAAAAAGGGCTGTTTGTGCACTCATAACCACCGAGATTATATGAGCAGTTAGTGTTTTCTGATACTGTCAGATGTCAATTTGATAAATGATTACTATTTTACGGCCCATGTAAGTGACTGTATATAATTAAATCGTACCAATCCACAGAGTGTTTCTTATTGACAGAGAATGAGAGAGATAGAATTAGCACAGTAGCAAGAATGAATAATTCATCGGCACAATGTGTTATTTGAACAATAACAAACAATGCTGTGAGAGCCTGCATTTTTAATGACAGCACAGGGAATAAAAACTATCATAAAAGACCTTGGAGTTCAGAGAATCATATATGAAGTGTTTGTGTGAAGACTAGACATTAAAAACACTGAAAAGAGTCAAGCAATGTTTTAACTGGTACGTATACAGTCAGGCTCTGTGTGTTTTTACTTAATGTTTGTGTGTTTTTTTTTATGAGTAGGGAGCGTGGGGCACAACCTAACACGTTTTGAATTTATCAGGTTGTGTAAATCCACGTGGGGTTCAGACACTGATCTATATATAATGACTGGATCGCTCATTGCGTTCTAAACTGCCGTGAGGCAGTGAAGCCACCGGAAGTGTTCGATCCGCCATCTTACTATT
>JAHKKF010526441.1:0-21732 GCA_019740295.1 Labeo calbasu
GCAAAAACATTGGTTAAAAAATAGGATTAAATACAAAAACGATTTGTGTTTTTTAGCATATTTAATAATTGCATGCTTGCATCATATTCTGAGTTTGTATTTCACTGCTTTTATTAATTTTGAGGAATATGTGAATCTGTGTTTTTTTTTTTTTTTTTTTGTAAGTGAGATGAGAAAATGCATGTTTGCATTTAGTCTAGAACTACAGTACCATGTTATCATCATTTCTCTCTACATGGCGACCGGAGACCTGTCAGTCAAAACAAAATAACTGGCGTTACTTATTTGAAAAAATAAGCTTATATTTTCTTGTAAATTAAAAAGTAATGCATTACTTTACTCGTTACTTGAAAAAAGTAATCTGATTACATAAGTCAAGTTACTAGTAATGCATTACCCCAACACTGATTATTATTATTGATGCACTGCATTTATATAAATATTTGGAAGGTTTAATGTCTTTGCTTTTATTGTGATAACAATTACTGTCTCTTTTTCTCCCTTCCTGTCTCATTATGTAAAGCAAATCATATTATTAAATGATGCTCTTGTCTTTCCAGTTTGACGACTCTTATAAAAACATTGTATATTAAGCTGCATTGCTGACCTTGTCCTCAAGTTCTGTTTTATACATTTTTTTTGTCCTCATGACATTCCACTTGTTTGAAACGCTAAGCTTTCTTTTACCCATAAAGTGGCTTTAGGCTTTCAAACACTGGCTATGATGTTGTAAAGCAAACAGTTGTTCCAGGAAGAGCGGATTATTTAAATTTCATGGCATTTAAGAGCTGCAAGAAGTTGTATGTATCTATGTAAATCCCCTTTAGTATTATTTGCATGGATAATCCTGAGGGTCCACACTGCAGCGCTCATTCCCGTGTCCTCATGCAAATAATGCCCTATATGTTCATTTCAATACATTTATGGTATGGCTTCTACATAAGCACGTTTTACACTAAGCCTTTTAAAATCTGTTAGCAGGGATTTTCCCTTCAGAGAATCCATTATTTTTAAGGCTTACGGACTTCAGACTAAATTGGAAGCATCTACAGGGCCGATTAAGGACATGGATATTTGCATCAAAATATATTGCATGTCTCAAACATTTTACATTTTTTGTTTAGTTTATTTTAGAGTTAATCTGATTAATCTAATCTAATGTTTTAACATCTAATGATTGTAACCTGTTTTATAATTATCGCTCTTAGCTCTAAATGGTGTCCCGTATGTGTGTTTCTGCACATGGCACCGCACCTGCCTCAAATTTGAATGAACAGTTTGATATTATCATCATCTGGTCTTGATAATACCATACTGATACAAGAGGTGTTTTTGTCAAGCATGCTTTGCAATGCAAACATGCATTAGGCTGTGTTATTATCAGATGTACAGTAGAGCATGAAGACTTTGGGCTGAAGTGGTCCATTGAATTGTTTTCTGTGCATGGGATATGAGGTGAGAGTTCAATAGCCCTCACCCCTGAATTGACCTTTCAAATCCTGTTTACTTGACCGCATGAGCTGTTAAGATGTTCGCCAAGCCAGTGTCAGGTCCGGTCATGTAAAGATATGTGAGCTCCAGGATATTCCTTACTGGGTCACTTCAGGTCCTCTTGCCCGCAACCATTGACAAGTTTCAGGTCAACATATGTGACCACGGACCACAAAACCAGTCATAAGGGTCAGTTTTTAGAAATTGAGATGTGTCATCATAAATAAGCTTTCCACTGGTTTGTTAGAATAGGAATCTGGCAAATCTAGAAATTTCTTAGCAATGCATATTACTAATCACAAATTAAGTTTTGATATATTTACAGTTGGAAATGTACAAAATATCTTCATGGAACACGATCTTTACTTAATATCCTAATGATTTTTGGCATAAAAGAAAAATTAATAATGTATTGTTGGCTATTGCTACAAATATAGCTGTGCAATTTATGACTGGTTTTGTGGTCCAGGGTCACATATGAGCATCCTTCTACTTGTATTTATTTATTTTTGTTTGTTGTTGTTTGGAAGATTTCTTCTGAAATTGCATCTAACTACACTGTAAAACAATCTGTTGAGTCAACTTAAAATAATTTGTAACCTAGCTGTCTTAAAATTTTAAGTTCAGTCAACTCAAAAAAAGTTTATTCAACTTGAAATGTTAAGTGACAACTTAGATATTTGAGTTGAATCAATTTAAAATTTTAAGGCAGCTGGGTTACGTACCCATCTGTTAAGTTTAGCAAACACAAATATCTATGTTGTTACTTAGTACTTAGACTAAACCTATTTTAGTTAACTGAACTTAAAATGTCAAGGCAGCAGGGTAACAAATTATTTTAAGCTGACTCAACAAATTGTGTTTTTTATTTTTTACAGTGTACCTTTAATTTCAGGTTTTGTCTTCTATAGTGTGGAAAAAATACCATTGAAGCCACTGGGGACTAGAAAATGTTCAATTACCAACATTATCGTCTTTTGTGTTCAACATACAAGAGAAATTCATAGCTTTGGAACAGCTTTAGGGTGAGTAAATAACACAATTTTCATTTTTTGATGAACTATCCCTTTAAAAACACATTAACATTAGGTGACTTTATTCTCTCAGTCGCTGATTTCTAATGTGTTCAGATTCTTCAAAACATGAGTAACATGCTTTAGGGCATAGTGAAAATAAGTTGGATAGCATTACGCTATCTTCTAACGTGCTGAAAGCCAACACTTAAATGTGTTTGTGACTGCAGAAACTGTGACGGTGCACTTGTGAGGTCAATTACATCCAATTTCCATGTAAAAACCAATGAAGTCTAGATTACTTGGAAACCAGTGCTATCTCCACATTATCTTTGACTAAACAGCTCTTTTGTGCTGTGACAAGGAGAACTCCTGCTTTTAGCAGCTCTTTCTTGGGAACAGTGTCAATATTTAACAGAGAAATAGTCACTTTCTTGCGTTGATCGAGTAGACGGTTGCCTCTCGAGGAAACGTCTGCAAATATACAGCCTTTGTACACACAAATTCACTCGAAAAATCCCTGGAAAATACGGAGTGACTCAAAATGTTTCTCAGAATTTCCATGCTTTGGAGAAAGAAAAAAACACAGAGGGGGACCAGAAAAGCTTTAGAAATGGAAAATGGACTGTGCAAATTGGGAGTCAAACTTTCCAAATGAGGTGGGAAAGACAAAACACTTTCTCAGAGAAACGCTTGAAAATATTCACAACAAACATACTTATGAAGGACTAGCATACATGAAATCATGCAAACTGAACAACCAAACAAATGATTTCCAAACAAACACCAAATACTGTATTTAGGATTATCTGTATATTTTCAGAACATTACACCCAGAACTCCATTTAGAATGTGGGTTTACGAAAGGTTTGACAGGTTGCCAGGTTGTGGGTGTGTGACCTTGATGATGGGTGTTATTATCAGTTCTGCACACGATTGGCTCATTTAGGGGCAGAAATAAGTGACATTTTTTTTTTTTTTTTCACTGCAATGAAATCATTTTCCCAAGTTCACTAGTATCAAAAAAATAACAAAAGACACAGAACAAGAATTAAAGCTACGCTTGCTTTTATTTCTCGCTTTTTGGGAGACAATCCATTCACTCCTGATGCAGCACAATGTTGTAAAATGACATTTTAGTGGAATCTTGTAGTGGCAAAATATAATATCAGACTTACTACCCTAGATATACCATGTCCTCAAGGAAGACGACGAATAAAATTGACAATAGTATACTGGATGTGAGAGATGTTGGCGGAATTACTTTTTATTATGCTGATCTGAGATCAGCTTCCCAAATGAAATAAAGTCATATTAAATAGGGAACTTCTTAATTTAAACATAAAAATCAAGCCACCAATCTGTAATCATTTTCAACGCAATGCTTTTGAGATAATACTATTCGAATGCTTTAACTGAAAGACTAAGCGTAGAGAGAAAATGCAGGAATTTAGCACCCAAGCACAGTGGTGAATAGAATACATTGAGCGCCCATTCTTAAAGGATAAAATTATGTACGTTTCATTAAACCAAAATAGAAAGGAGGTCAGATTAGTGAGGAACTTCACAGGAAAATCCAATTTTTCTTATAATCTCTCCACGAATAGCAACGAGGAGAGAATAAAAAGCTTCTGACCTAGTACGTCCTTTTTTTTTTGGTCTGTGTCAAAAATTACGATTCAGTATAGAATCAAATATTCTCCGAATACGACCAATCAGCATGCAGGTTTACCACGACGCCCTCCTGAGGTAGGGTTAACACAGGCCAATCCTTGTTGACCATATGCAACAAAAGCTGAAACAAACCATGCTGCTAAATTACCTCTTGGTTCAGAATGTGCAATAAAATACTAAGCCGGTGGTATATTTTATTTGCGAAAGTACGCACCCTTAAAGTCTGGGGAATGGCGAAGACTTGTTTAAGCAAGTTTGAGGTTTTAAATGAAAAGGTTTTTCATATACACTGCCATTTAAAAGTATAAATGAAAGAAGGCTGCATTTATTTAATCAAAAATACAGCAAAAAAATTATGTTTAATAATATATTAGGGTAACCTTTGATCAATTTAATTTCTTTTTGCTAAATAAAAGTATTAACAAATCTAACCCCAAACTTTCGAATGGCAGTGCGTGTTTAATCAATTGTTTCAAATTGACTGTTTTTAAAAAGCGATATTTTCGATGTAATTTTTTCAGTAGGTATTACATTATCATGATGACACGTATTGGGATTTACAGTATATCATATCGCAAGGTACTTGCCAGTTCCCAGCAGTTCCTTGGGCAACCATGACATCAAATGATCATCTATGACTACAGTACAAAAATATAACATGGATAATGAGCAAATAAAACATAGTCAAAAAGCATACAGTTTCAAAACTCCCATGTCTCAAACACAGGATGCAGAACATCTCAGACACCTGCTGCTACCAATAAAAGGCCAGCTCACCCAAAAATGAAAATTCTGTCATTATGTTACCCTCATGTTTTTCCAAACTCATATGGTTTGTTTTCTTCGGTGGAACATAAAAGAAAATACCTCGAATGTCAATTAACATCCCAATGAGGTTTGACGTCAGTGGATGTTTGTGCTGCCATAGTTAATGTGGTCTGCATTTGTGTGCTTTGATCAGTGATTGGAGAGTAAATAACCCTTAAATTTCAGAAGATTTTGAATATGCCAGATGAGCCGTATGGATTTATTTCATGCCCAAAAATAAAGGACTTTTAAGAACCTTTAACATCCAAGGAACCTTTTCAACTGCACAAAAATACTTTAGATTATTAAAATGCTCTTCACATTCTTTTTTCACTGAAAGGCTACGTTTACACTAGTGCATTTTCGTTTTAAAATGCTTTTTTCAAAAGTTTTTCTGCGGTTTAGGCCTGTCGTTTGCACTATTCCGGCATTTTCAAGACTTTTTTAAAAAAAAGTTTGCACACCCCGTTTTTGTTTGCAAACTCCGGGGTTGTGTTTCAGTGTAAACGGATCAAAACTGAGACTTTTAAAAACGATGGTGTGACTGCCCACATTCGTTTTGCATATCCTTGATGACCATGTAAACAATAACGTGCTAATTGTGTTATCCTTGGCTATGGATAGGTAGATGCCCAATTTGACCGCTCCAAGAACGTAGACGTGTCCGCCATCTAAATTTTAGAGTATCTACCTATACATATCTATGGTTGTATCTGCGTTAATGGTCATGTGACATACGTTTGCGGTTGTGTAGCGTAGACAGAGATTGTTTCTGAAACACAGTAAAAACGCTAGTTTAGACAAGGATTGTTTCATTTTAAAACGCTGTTTTGTGTAAATGGCCTAAGAAAAAATGTTTTTTTTTTTAAAAACGCATAGCTTTTGCTACGGTTACGCCTGCCGTTCACACTACTGCGTTTTCGACCCTCGTAAACAGAGCCTTTTAAAAACACTGCAGACCCCATTTTAGTTTGAAAACTCCAGGGTTGCGTTTCAGACCAAAACGGAGACTTTTGAAAACTAAGGTTTTTGCTCTACTTATCCTTGACGACTGTGTAAACAATAAAATCATGCTAATTGTGGTACTCATAGATATTTGTAGGTAGATGCCTCATTCGACCACTCCAAGCATGTAGACGCATCCGCTATCTAAATACTAGGGAATCTACCTATACTTATCTATGGTTGCATTTATGGTCATTGGAGATGTTTCTAAAATGCAATGAAAACACAAGTGTAGATCATTTTCATTATAAACACACTAGTGTAAACCGGGCCTAAAGTTCTATGGGGAACCCAAAATGGTTCCTTTATGGAATCAATACCAAAACTCCATTTAGAACATTTCATTTTTAACTTTCATGTCCTTTTTGGCACTTTTTTTCAGTTTTCCATTGACTCTAATATATATACTGACAAAAACAACTGTAGCATTCTTCAAAATATCTTTTTTTATGTTCTACAGAATAAAGAAAATGCAAGAGTTTGGAACGATATATTCATTTTTGGCTGAACTCTTCCTTTAAAAGAGATGCATGGTCACACCGTGAGGCGTCCTGTATATCTGAAGTGCGTATTACAGGTAGAAACCCACAGATGTCAGTGTAAGCCAATGCTCCTCACAGATACCACTCACTCGCTCATTAAAAATTGACTGTAGAATATCTACAGGCCATAAACTTGTTAAGTGCGCAATGAAGGACACTTAACACTGTTATGATATTCTGTGTATTAATGGGGCAGTTCAGCCAGAAATTAAAATTCGGTCATTATTTGTCGTTCCAAACCTAACTTTATTTCTTCTGTGGAAAATGGAATATGTTTTGGTAAAGTGAAAGTCAATGAAGAACAAGGTTCTTTTGGACCCCATTGACTCTTTTTGACATGGACAAAAAGGAATCTTCTCTTGCGTTCCACAGACGTTTTTAACATCATGAGAGTGAGTAATTAATGACAGATTTTTCATTTTTGGGCGAACTATCCGTTAAAAGTATTCCTTGGGCACAAAATGAGGGATCCCAGGCATATGATCCTAAACGGGACATCAGCACCCATTTAACACTGGGTCTATGATCCATAGAACCTCAGCACTTATGGTCATCATTGTCCATCTGGTTCTATACATTATAACTGTAGTCTGTCAGGTAATCCTTTAGCCGGTTTGGCAAAGGGAGTTCTTGTACCCGCCGTGTGGTTTTATTGATGGCAATACGACACAGATGCTGCAGAGACGGTGTGGCCGTGTACACCGGAGTCGTGAGCAGCAGCTGCACGGTGCCATTGGATGGGGCGAGAGGGGTAGTCCTGCCTTTACAAGACGTCCGGGACAGCTGCACATAGTGCTCCACGAGGTGGACCACGCTGTCGAACTGCTTGAGTTTGGGTTTGACCAGCACCACGGAGTCTAGTTTGAACTTGCCGTCCTTGTATTCGATGCGCAGGTTGGTGGGTCCCGCAGATGTCATGGCGGAGATGGTGAAGAGGTAGTCCCTCTGAGAGCTGTCTCGGACCAGAAACGTCCCCTCCGATGTGTCCTGCAGAATCTCCTTTGCTTCATTGGCTGTCAGGCTGCCCCAGTACCAGCCTGCTTCCAAGAAAAGAAGACACAGAGATGGTCATACGTATCCTCTTCCACAGTATCTGTTTCAGTCGTTTGCTTGTGTAACATGAGACCCATAACGTGTCTCTCTAAAGACACGCTCACCAAAACCGACACAGCTA
Organism: Labeo calbasu; assembly: GCA_019740295.1. Taxonomy (NCBI): domain Eukaryota; kingdom Metazoa; phylum Chordata; class Actinopteri; order Cypriniformes; family Cyprinidae; genus Labeo; species Labeo calbasu. The sequence continues at coordinate 7,707 of JAHKKF010526441.1, forward strand.
CAGTCATATCCTGGCTACTCTGCTCGAATGGCTGTTGTTTTGTCAGGCATTTTCAGTGATTTTGGCTTTCAAAAGATGATGCAACACGTCTTTCAACCTCTCAACTCTGTTAGCCCTGATTTACAGAGCTAACTCACATCTGATAATGCAGCAAAAACCAAGCACTTCCAAAACGAGCTGTTAAATGAACATTAATTGAAAACATTATGGCAACTGTGGCACAGCAAGACTAAACAAGACGGCAGAAATGTCAATAAAAACATCATATTTTTCCTGAAATACTGAACTAGACCATCTGACTGATCATCTTGGGAGTATCTGACATTTTTGATGGCAGATGCTTGACAGATGTTCCCTTAAAGTGACTCACATTGTTTTTCTCAGCAACAAAAAACCTAAAAATGGATCTCGCTGCAGCATCATGACTGCATGTTGCGTTTCTCTTTTATACAGTGCAGTGCTAGACTATGCACTCATGCACTTGAAACCAGAAAGGGATGTGACAGAGACGCAAACTACTGGAGACAAATGTTCCAGCTCAGACCAGGACACATAACAAAAGCTTCATAGACATGATAATGTCACTCTTTTGTTGCACAAAAAGCAAACAGAATATGAACACAGTAAAGGCTTTGTCAGGAAATTCGCACAGTTCCTACTTACATTCACTTACATAATTCATATCATATGTCACTGAAAGTGACAAAAATCCCCTGGATTCCTTATGTGAGAGCAAAATAAGCAAATGCAAAAACTATGTTTTTGAACATCTGATTTAGTTCTTAATATCCCTTTGTAGTTGATGTTAAATTTTATTTAACTACACTTCATACATAATCTAAGTTTTTAGACTGATGAATGTATTACATTCATATACTGACATAAAACAATTAAAAAAAACCCTTGTATTTATACCGACAGATAAAGATAAACCTAAAAATGTTAAAAATTGCTCCTTAATGTGAAAATTAATTACTAGACTGTTGACATATACTTCTCTGATATTTTCATGATTATGTTCTGCTCAAACAACAGCACCAAAACAACACACCAGATGCAAATGATATCACACAAATGGACAAATACATTAAACAACCCTCCTGAAACAACATGAAATCATGACTGCTTTGAATATGTCAACAAACTCATGCCAAAAGCATAATATTTTGTGGACATGCTGTCCATTTAATTTATGCGCTTTATTATAGTACACTTAAAACGGCCTTTAAATAGTTTATTGAAATGTTGTATTTAAGTTTAATCGACTATTATCCCTTTTAACAACGAATTTGACGCATTATGAAAATTAGTACTATTTTTATAGGAATTACAGGCTGTGGCTGTGTTGCATACAACATTAAATCAGTTAGTGCTACAGTATAAAACGAAGAGAATATGTAAGTAAAACGAGCAGTAAACGTTTACCAGTGTTTTTAAGGTCTCTCATGGCAGTGGCAATGCGACTCTGCTCGGACTCCGCGACTTGGGTTTCTGTTTGCGATCTCCTTTCATTCTCGATGCTTTCCGTGGAGTCGGATGAGTGACAGGTCATTGGAGAACGGCGTTCTGCATCCAGTCAATGTCTATAATTATCCTTCAAAGACGACTGACTCTTACAATCAACCAAAACATGTGAGAAGTCCTCCACAGCGTCCGTGGATTTTGTCTGCCTGCGCCGTTCTGAAAAAAAAAAAACACAAACATGTTTCAGTCGACGGAATGCGTTTCAATACATTAGATCACGTTTTGTTTCTTGCCTGTAAACGCTTTTTGTGCTATTTCTGAAAACGACTATATAATATTTTCATAGGTGTCTGCTGCAAATTAAAGATGTTTTAAAACTCCAATGCTTATTAATATTAAGTACAAAGAGTGCTGGTGCTACAATCTTCCACATTACCTGAGTGCAACACTAGTAGAAAACGTGGACGTGCATGCATTTATGCATTTGTGGTAATCAAATTGACGTTTTTATAATAATTATGTCATCCCATTTAAACATTTAATTCAATACGCTAAACGCATAAAAACGCTTTAAATAACGTAAAAACAAATAAAACAATGTTTTTAGTCACTCACACAATTGTGGTAAGCGTAGCAACACTGTCCAGTTTTGTCCAATATTTGTGTCTCCAGCAGAATGGAAAATGTTACAACCCTTCCCGTCTACTCAGACGTTTAACACGTAAATGAAAAGCTTGTGTAAACGTTATCAGACTAAACAACAATGATACCAGTTCTGTCATTTATTATCATGAGCTCTAAAACAGATATGAAATCATTTTTCGTCTTACCTTGAAAATTGCTTTTGTTTTGTAACTCCCTACTATTTTTTTACAGTCTTACAGCTTCTACTGTCACCTCAGGAGGGTGGTGCTCACATATGATAGTCATTTCACCCCTGTAGCTCATTTCTAATTGGTTATTTAAAATACTCTTGTAAAGTGATAAATGTAAGTGGCCATTTCGTGTATGAATAATCCAAAGGTCAGCTGCTAATAATTTTCCCGTTCATGTTTTTAATTGGATAAAAGAACGAAATGACAATCTTCATAAGCTTCATTAACATTACAAACATCCGTCTTCTGTGAATGGCTCATTGCGCACGTGTATGGGGAATAAAAACAAAGGCTGCCTTTAAGAGACGGCGAAATACGCAGAACTGCCTTTACTAGGAAACTGCATTGACAGCTCCGGGTAAATGATAGTTTGACAAATAAGATAAACGACTGTATTTCCTCCCGCACGCGCAGATGAAGATAGTTATAAATGCGCAAATTATTTTCTGTAGCTGCTATATGAGACATAATGACTCGGAGGAGATATTTTAAACGTAAACTTGAGCCTGAACGGCGACAGTCGGAGAAAGCGCACATCACTTACCTTTTGTCTAAGTGAAAGCAGTAAGCAGCGCGTTTCACATTACAGGCGTTCAGTGGCACCATGATTGAGACCCATCATTTATTAATGGGAAACACTGATCGGATCCCTGTCAAACGACCAGCACGCCCTGATACCCAGCAGATCTGGACGCGTTTTTCCTTGTATTCGCATTGATTCGTTCTGGAGCGACACTCCGCAAAAGGCGACACTGTCTGTCTCGCTCTGTCTGCGAGCGCACCGCACGCGTCGTGCGTCCAAACGCGTTACAACGCGCGCCAAGCGAGCAGGACACATATAATTACTCTCTCAGGCAGTTTATTGATATTCCAGCGAATCCTTTTCCCCCTGTCTCTCTCTCTGTATGTGTGTGCGCTCGTCGTTAACGTCTTAATCCTCATTTAAAAAGACTCGTATACAAAAGACTAATTTCCAGGAACTTTCCAGGAATCGTATCACGTGGTCAGATGTGCGAGCGCTCTCTTAAGGTCGTGCCAACTGGCTATTTTGTTGTTTGTTTATTTATTTGTTTTATTGAGATCTGCCAGACACATACTTATAACACAGTTTACGCTGCATGTAATTGTAGTTTAATTATATTTAATTATATTAAGGTTTTCCTTGTAAGGATGTTTTTCATTTCAGGCCTAATTATTTGTAGTTTAATTTTTATTACATGAAGGCCTAATATCACAGCCAGCAATGAAACGCAAGGGGTAGGCGAAATAATATACTGTCGTATATTGAATATAGCACATCCCAAATCTATTTTATTGTTTATTATTTATTCTACGTTCTGTTTCTGTGATAAAATTATAAAACACCTGTGATGGGCGTGTTTTTATAGAATGTGTTCACAGTTTTTAAAGAAATTTACAGCTGTTGTTTTTGAGATTTGTGTGGCAGTGTCTCTGTTATGTTCATCTGAGACAGTCACAGCATGACATGTGCCACCTTAAACCAGGAATTATTGGCTTGATATGACAAAACAAAATGTGAGAGGCTGTATGCTTTTGGGTTTTGTCTCTGTGTAAGAAGCCCAAAATCACAACAACAACCTGTATATCCACAACAAAGATGACAGACAGACAGAAGGACAGATAGACAGACAGATACACTACCAGTCAAAAGTTTTTGAACAGTAAGATTTTTGTGTTTTTTATGTTTTTTAAAGAAATCTCTTCTGCTCACCAAGCCTGCATTTATTGGATTCAAAGTACAGCACGCACAGTAAAATTCTGAAATATTTTTACTATTTAAAAAAAACGTGTTCTATTTGAATATATTTTAAAATGTAATTTATTCCTGTGATTTCAAAGATGATTTTAGCATAATTACTCCAGTCACGTAATATTCTGATTTGCATTTAAAAAAAAATATTATTACATTTTTAAACATTTATTATTATTATTACTATTATTATTATGTTGAAAACAGCTGCGCAGATTTTTTTCAGGTTTCTTTGATAAATAGAAAGTTCAGTAGAACAGCATTTATCTGAAATAGAAATCTTTTAACATTATGATAATGCCTTTATCATCACTTTTGGTCAATTTAAAGTATCCTTGCTACATGAAAGTATTAATTTCTAGAATTCTCTCACCTCAACTGCCCCATTAAAAAAAATTATACTGACTCCAAGCTTTTGAATGGTATAGTGTATAATGTTACAAAAGCTTTTTATGTTTCTTGAACAGAAAATCAGGATATTAGAATGATTTCTGAAGAATCATATGACACTAAAGAATGAAGTAATGATGCTGAGTATGTAGCTTTTTTTTACATTTTAAAATATATTCAAATAGAAATAACTATTACTGCTTTTGCTGTTAAAAATCTTAAAAAAAACTTTTGACTGGTAGTGTAGCTAGATAGATAGATAGATAGATAGATTGATAGATAGTCAGTGGCTACTGTCAACTGCTTGGTAGCACTATCCCTTTAACACAGCGCTCAGAGCTGGCTGTAAGTCTTATGCCTCAGATGACCTTTCTGGCACTACTCTTATGAAGACAATTGGCTTGCTTGTTAGTTTTATAGATGGGTCATGTTACTTGTGTTTATAAACCAATTAGTTGGTCCTTTAAAACAAATAACATAGTGGAGGATCCTCCTCTTTAGATAAAATTAGCAGGACCTGGGAGGAAGATCTTGGCAGATCATCCACAGATGACACGTGGGACTGTGTTATCAAGCAGGTACAATCATCATCAATATGTGCTTGGCAGTCATTTCAGTTGAAAAGAGTACATAACACCAATATGTCAAAAGTCAAATGAGCCCAAATTTACCTATGTGTAATATTTGTCCGTGTGCTGGGGATGCACTCATATTCATGGTCTATATTTAAGCCTCTTTCAGCAGTTCTCCAGCACAGGTTCCTCTTGTAGCATTATTTGGTGTTTCCCCAGGAAACTCATGGCTATCAGCATCAATGGGTAAAGTCCTTGCTTTTTCTTTCTTGTTAGAATGCAGAGCAGTACTACTAAAGTGGAAGGAGGTAGTTACACCCATCAGAGATATCAGAGATCAGAGATATAATCTTGGCTTCACCTTGAAAAGATCAGATACCTATTAAAAGGATCTGAAAAACATTCTATACTGAATATCTCCCTGTTACGCCCTAGATGTGAAACCAGTTTGTTTGTTTTGAAGTCTGCATGTATATACCTGTATACAAGTAAGTGTATGTGTGCATACATTCATTTTTTAAATTTCATTGAATTAATCGCAGGGAATATTTACTTAGGCTTGATGGATTGCGTTGAATTGATTTGTATTTAAAAAAAAAAAAAAAAAAAACCTATAATAAAAAATCTTTGAGAACAAAATATGAAACGCTATGAAATATAATGATTTAATAATCCTAATATTTTGTACTGTATTGTCCATACATCTCTGGGCATAAATACGTTTTGTCTGTCTAAAAACGTTTGTCTGGCTGCCTTATAGCGATCTCTTCTGGCCATTGAAGACATTCACATTATAAAGGAGCAGTGGGGATGTATAAAATAAAATAAAATAAAATAAAATAAAATAAAATAAAATAAAATAAAATAAAATAAAATAAAATAAAATAAAATAAAATAAAATTATTCTGGTGAAGTGAAAAGAATTGTTGCTGTTTTTTCTTCTTTCTTTAACTGTTTGACGATTTGTCTGACTACCTCATATGTAATATATATATATATATATATATATATATATATATATATATATAGCATATACAAAAAAGTCCCAAATTAGTTACCTGTGGTCTCCGTAAGCATTTGCAAGTGACTCCTTCGTTCCTTCATCGCACAGGATGCAGACTATACGCCTCCAGGCCGGCAGAGTGCAGCGGTTCAGTAGACGTCCGGTGACTGCGTCTGACGTCAGTTACGTCACGGACGCGGCAAAAACAAAAATGACGTACGCGCGGTATTTCCCTAAAGTTTAGATTTTATTTTTTGGTTACAGAAACTGTATATTTTCTGAAATACACAATCAAGAAGGTATTTTTATCCAGCAACCGTTGCCTATTCGCATACCAAAGGTAAACATATTGATAAATATATAACGTTACTATTGTCTCGATGGAACTTTAGTGCTGTAAAGCTGTTACTGCTTCTTAAACTGTTTAAATTGAATATAACTTATATTTAACATTGATTCTGAGTGGTTATAAAACTTCAAATTTATTGATAATGTTTATTATTATGCGTCTAAGTTAGTTATGAAACACCTAAGTTAGCAAATCTCGTGTTTACAATTGCTGTGATTAAGTAACAACGACATAATTGTTTATTTTAATGTTCTGTAAGAAGTCTTGTCTTAAATCATTCTTGATATTTTTTGTGGATGGTAATTAATTATAAGTATGAATTATAATGCCTGGTGAAATTATTATTTGCAGGGTATTTTGGAAATACGTGGCCATGGATTCTGCAGAGACGAGATATGCCCATCTGCTGCAGCCCCTGCGGGACCTCACCAAGAACTGGGACATTGACCTGGCCAGCCAGCTTGGAGAATATCTTGAAGAGGTAAAACAGCACAGACAGCCTGATCAAGAATCACCTTAATTCATTTAAATGTTCATTTTCTAGCTTAAGTATTATATTGTTGCTGTTGTGTTGACAGCTGGACCAGATGACCATTTCATTTGATGGTGGGAAAACCATGATGAACTTTGCAGAGGCTGCACTTTTAATCCAAGGATCAACATGCATCTACGGCAGAAAGGTAAAGTATTTGATGTTTTATGTATGCGTTACAGTGATTCATTTCATTAAAATACAGATTTAGTGATTTTCAATAAAATCAGTAAAAATAACCTCATCTAGCTTAGTAGTGCAAGGAAATGTTCGAAAAGTGTCCTCATTTATTTATTTATGTATTTATTTATTTTAGTTATTTTAACAAAAAGTTTTATGTGTGTCAGAAAGAAATAAGAGTATATTTCATATTTGTGTTTTTAGCTGTTTATTTACTTACTAAATTAAAAGAAGGTTTTCGGAACACTGGCGACACTTATTTTCCAGCGACATTGTCAACTTGATTGCACGGATACTGTTTGAACTGAACTGAGCTGGACGATGACATTACTGAATCAATGATAAACTGACTGTTTACTGTTGTCCTTTTGCTTTTATTATACACTATTTTTCCTGTTTTATACTGTAAAGCTGCTTTGACACAATCTGTATTGTTAAAACTACTATATCAATAAAGGTGACTTCACTTTACCTTAAATTTACACAGCCTCAGGCCATTCAAGATGCAGGTGAGCTTATTTCTTCATCAGAACAGATTTAGAAAAATGTAGCATTACATCACTTGATCACCAATGGATCCTTTGCAGTGAATGGGTGCCGTCAAAATGAGAGTCCAAACAGCTGATAAATGCATTACAGTAATCCACAGGTAATCCACACGACTCCAGTCCATCGGTTAATATTTTGAGACAGAAGAAGCCTCATGTTCATAAGAAACAAATCCATAATTAATATGTTTTTTACTTTCTCCAAAAAAGTCACCTGTTCTGAATCAGGAGTGACTTTCTCACTGGAGGTGGCATTGAATTATGAAATATTTGAATAAGTTTGAATTATTTGTGCTGGTATTTTGGCCAGAAACAACGGTTTAAAGCCAAAATGCCTTAATGGGTTCGTTTCTTACAAACACACAGCTTTTCACTTCTCAAGACTTTTATTGTTTGACTGGAGTGATGTGGATTATATGTGGATTATTTTGACATTTTTATGAGCAGTTTGAGCTCTCATTCTGATGGCACCCATTCACTGCAGAGGAACCACTAGTGAGCAAATGATGTTATTAGATATTTCTCCAAAACTGTTTAGATTAAGAAACAAACTCACCTCTTGAATGGCCTGAGGGTATGTAAATGCTTAGCAAATTTTCATTTTTGTGTGAACTGTTTCTTTAATAACAAACGTAGATTTAAGATGGCACAAAGACTTCTTCTTTACAAAATGATCTATTCTGAATATTTAGGTGGAGCTCCTTCACACTCTTGTGTTTCAAACATTGGACTACATATCGAACAAAAACAAAAAGTAAGTGTTATTTTCCTGGACCTCCGGTTTCTGTTTATTCTGTTGAATCGGCAGTTGCTATGTTGTTGTCATGCTGTTTGTTTGTTTTTATTTCAACAGACGTGACAAACAAGGTTCTTCGTCAGATGGTAACCAAGAAAAAGCCCCTTCAGGCAATGAAGGTGATGATTGTGAGGTGCGTAAATAAGTCTTGTGAATTTAAACAAAAATTAAAGTTGATATATATCTGTGCTAATAATTGTTTTTGCTGCAGTTTGATGAGATTGAGCAGGATGAGAATGTCAACTCACAGAATATAACGATGAAAGATCCAACAGAGGTAAGTTCGGTTTCACAACGTCAAAGTTTTGGTTTCTGCAACTTAATGTGTATACTGGACATCCATGTCTTTTGACTGCACTTATATAGCAACTGAAGTGAGTTTTGTTTTGCGTATTCTTTTTTAGCCGGTGAAGATTATCCGTCTCCCTCCTGAATCTCTAATTCCTGTAGAATCACTTGAGAAACAGAAATACCCCCTTCTCAGGTAAAGACACTCTGACCCACACAAACAAAGAAAATGGTTGCAGAATCCTCACTGTTCCTTCTTTCATTTTATTGGTATTATTAGCCCAACATGACCAATCCAGTCCTCTTGCTATTCAGGAGAATAGTTTCCGAACTAGTGACTCATTTGCTGGAAATTAAGTCTACACTTAAAAAAAAATACTAAGAATGCTTTACCGAAAATGTTTATTGATCATTATCTTCTAGTCTTAAAGGGGAGCTTCTTGGCAGCTGCAAGGATTTCAGAATTAATCATTTCACCATGGACGAATCAGGATTGATGCGTCTGGGCTCATCCCATGCTCACTTCCTCAAGGAGGTCGCAGAAATCCAGCACAACTTCTCTGTACATGAACCTGTGCCCTTAGACCACGGTAAGGACACCCACCCTCGGAAACTTACACTAGTATTTAAAAATTTGAGATCAGATGATCAAACCTGATTAAAACATCACGTTATCCTCATCAAAGAATCCTGAAAAAATGTGTTAGTTTCCTTAAAAACTATGAAACTGTTTTCAACATAATAAGAAATGATTGTTTCGCACCAAATCAGCATATTAAATTGATTTCTGAAGGATCACTTAAGACTGGAGTAATGGCTTTGTTATCACAAATAAATTACATTTTAAATTATATTAAAATAAAAAAAACACTTATTTTAAGTTGTACTAATATTTCATAATATTACAGTTTTTTCTTTATTTTAATCAAATAAATGCTGCCTTTATGAGTATAAACAACGTCTTACAAACACATTAAAAAAAATCATAGTCTGACCCCAAATTAAACCTGGACCTTATTACTATTTAAAGACTAATAGATTACCTCACTGGTTTCTTTTGTTTTTGTCTGATTGTGGCAGGTGAAGATGTGGCTGAGGTTAATGGTGGTCATGATGAAGAAGATGGTGTTGCAGAAAATCTTCCACCACTGGAAGATCATGGGATGGAGGTGGAGTGTGAAGAGTGGGTGGAAAGACAACAGGTGTCAAAATCGTTTGTGTAATTAAATATTGATCTGTTTGGCATTTGTTTAAAGATCTGTTGAATGTAATTCTAAAGTTTTCCATTTTAATTGATCTAGGCCCCCAGTGAGGGTAGGATGTTGAGACCAAGACCTGCAGTACAGCCAATTCCAGAGGAACCCAAGCAGCTCAAGGTATCCACCTTATTCTTTAACGCGGAAATAAGCCTATGGGTGAGACTTACGGTTCCTTAGCCGCTATAGGGAAATAATGAGAAGAATAACAACGTGCAGAAAATGGTAAAACTGTTTGCACTACAAAACAGTGTGTTCATAATTAAGATAATACTTTAAAATAGCAGCAAAATGAGCTGTTTTGTACAGCTAAAAATAGCTGGACGCGGATGAGACTGAAAACCAGACCTATAGAATTTCCAATTGACTGCGCCCACTCTTAAGGGAAGGAAAAGGTGGACATAAAATGGCCAGTTTTCTTTTGCACTAAAACATTCAAGTAACCACATTCATTTGTAGTACATTCTAAATTATCAATATGATTTTGGTATGTTATGGTGGAATTCTGTGTTACGTGTTGCATTATCATGTCCTGACAAATGTAATCAATTGCATGTGCATATTCCAGGAAATTGTGGACCCTTGGAAATGGCATGATTCATATGCTACGTTTGGAGAGGACAAACCCCTCAAAACAGGTGTGTGCTCAATCTGATGTACTTCAAGACATGATGCTTTTCCATTAAAATAACTAAATTAATTATTCTTTTCCATTATGGCTTTTTTGCTGCCTGACTTTTATTTTCTTCTTAACTCTCTAGGAAAGTGTTATAAAGTGCCAGCAGGCCTTGAGGAGTCTGGAAAGAGGAAGAGGAAGGGTGCTTCGAAACTTCAGGACTTTGGGAGCTGGTACTCTAAAGCCTGTAAGTTATCAGGTTATTATTTGAAGAGGAATGAATGACAACTGTTTGGGTGACTAAGAAAAGTTTTTTCTTTTACAGTTGAGACTGCAGATCGCAAGCTTAAGAATGGACCTACTTATCCTGGTAATACTTTAAAACCTTGTGCTATAAAAAAATCACTAAGTAGTTGTAATTTACACAAATCATGCTTTTTTTTTCTTATTGTAGACCTTAATTACATCTTTGTGAGTAAAATGGGTCAGCGTCTGAAAGTACAGAAGCAGATTCTCAGGAAAAGGGTAAGTACAATTTTTGATTTGTGTGTGTGTGTGTGTGTGTGTGTGTGTTAAAACTTTTGGGTTTCTTTTGACAGCAAAGATTCATGAAAGGGATAGTTCACCCAAAAATGAAAATTCAGTTTTCTTTGTGCACAAAATGTGTTCTCGTAGCTTTATAACATTACAGTTGAACCACTAATGTCACATGGACTAATTTAACTATGTCCTTACTAGCCTTCTGAGCCTTGAATGTGGTAGAACCATTTTTGTCTGTTTAGAGTCAGACAAATCTCAAATATCATCAAAAATATCTTAATTTGTATTCTGAAAATAAAGGAAGGTCTTCATGTTCGGAACGACATGAGGGTGACTAATTAATGACAGAATTTTCTTTTTTGGAAGGTAAATGTTTGTTTGAATTGATCTGAAGTGACATTAAAGACAATAATGTTGCCAAATATCTATATTTCAAATGCTGTTCTTTTGAACTTTCTGAAAAATCGTACCTAATACCCTAATTTGTAAACAGTAGCGTATTTGTGATGTGTCATAGGGGGTTTTTGTCTCCGATGAGGAGTTAAAGAAAACTTACTTGGAACCAGAGAATATCGAGGACCAGGTTGAGGTTGTCCGGCATCCAGACGCAGAGGGTGAGATGCACACACTAACGCAAATGGACTGAAAATTATCCAACCCTAGAACTTTTTCTTTCTTCTTCGCCATTAATCAACTGAAATTGAGCATTATTTGAACAGAACCACTTTTTAAAATGCACCAAACATAAACATTTTGTTGTATTCCTTGAATCATTCAGGTGAGGACTTTTCAGATGAGGAACATGACAACTTGGTTGATGATCTTGAACCTGTGGACCACCTTGGTGAACAGGAGCAAATTTTCAATGACTTGCATATGAGCCGGATGAGTTATGAAGATCTGGTCAAGAAGAGTGTGGTATGAGTCTAAGATCGATTTTTGGCAGGATAATGTTTTATGAATTGGACAGTGGTAGTTTATTCTTTTTGGTTTTCTGTATGTAGGACCTATTTCTGGTGAACTCTCAGAAGTATGCGCAGGAGACTGCGTTGTCTCGAAGAGTCAAAGAGTGGGAGGATGGAATCAACCCTCATCTTGCTGATCAGGTAATGTGAGATGACTCTTGCAAGGTTTCTATAACATATTTCCAAAATGTTTAGAATAAAAACTAAATCGGTTGCATTTTAACCCCGTTGAATGAACACCTAACGTTTTGTTTACAGGAAACCCGTCCAGCTTTTGACATCCATGAGTATGGAGACAGAATTGTCCAATCACTCTCTAGCGTGGGAGTGAAAAGATCATTTGCCTTTGTCGTCAAAGGCAAAGAGAACACAGAAGCCTGTAGATACATGCTGGCGGCGCTACAACTGGTGGGTATATAAATGACTGCTAGTACTATTTACCTGAGGCTGAGAGTCTAGTTATGCTTTACCATTTAGGTTGACTGTGTCATTTTGAGCAACTTCTATTCCTTTAACTGTGATTTGTGTAGACAATTGAGTTATTTAAAGGGATAGTTCACCCAAAAATACAAATTCTGTCATTATCATGTCATTCCAAACCTATAAGATAACACAAATTAAGATATTTTTGGAGGGTCAGAAAGCTCTCAGATTTCATCCAAAATATCTTAATTTGTGTTCCAAAGATGAACGAAGGTCTTACGGGTTTGGAACGACATGAGGGTGAGCAATTAATGACAGTGTTTTTATTTTAGAGTGAACTGTCCCTTTAAGTGAAAACGTAACCTTTAGAAATGCCAGTTTATGACCTGATGCTACTTTTGTATTACAGGCCAATGATTACACAGTGGAGATTGACAAGAAGGATGGGCTTGAAGAGAGTGTAGATACTATGGAGCTCACGTTACTGACTACACAGAGGGCTCATGAACGTCTGAAAACCTACAACGCACCTTCTGCTACGGATATTCCTTGACTTTTTATTTTTGTTTATTACTTATCTCTTATCTTTGGCCCCAAACAGAAGCTATTTATCACTGACCGTGTTGAAGAGATAAAAACACTTTCTATTCTAGGTCTTTTTTGTCTGGTAACTCCTGTATTCTGATGTCCAGCACCGCATGTAGATTTAAATTTGGTCGTTAAATATGCTTGGATGAATGCGAGTGCTGAGATGAAGAAATAACAGGTGTTTTCACAGGTGTATAAGACCTGCTTTGTATTTTAAGATGCTTTGTGTTATATTTCATAGCTAAAATTATGATAAAAGTCTGTAAAATGGTTAAAAAGGTCTGTTTCTATGCATTTTCTGAGATTTTAAGATAATGGAGACTATATCCCCCCATTTTCATATCTAAGTAAACTGCATGTCTGTACAGTTTCTAAGCCATTTTTATGGAAGACAAAAATAAAAACATACTGCTGAGCTATTTAAAAACTCACTTTTGTGTGCGATGTGAGTAAATAGCAGGTGCAACTGACATTTAGTAGCTGAGAGGTGTTTTTTTTTTTTGTGAGTTCTCTACCTTATTTTTACTGTAAGGGTGGGCACAGCCATTTGTAAATTTTATGGGTCTGGTTTCCAGTTTCATCAGCATCCAGATATTTTTAGCTGTACAAAACAGCTTGTTTTATGCTTGATATTGCAAATGGGTGTGTCTTACCATATTTTTTTTAATGTATTATCTTAACTAGGAACACACTTTTTTGCAAACAGTATTATCGTTTACGGCACGTTGTTATTCTTCTCGTTATTTCCCCATAGCGGCTAATGAACCAAGTTGGATAGTTTGGATAAATATATATATATATACACTACCGTTCAAAAGTTTGGGGTCAGTAAGACTTGTAATAGTCTTTAAAGAAGTCTCTTATGCTCAT
>JAHKKF010526442.1:6497-17669 GCA_019740295.1 Labeo calbasu
GATAATTTTGACCCATACAATGTATTGTTGGCTATTGCTACAAATATACCTATACTACTTATGACTGATTTTGTGGTCCAGGGTCACATTTGTCCGTTGTTCTTGCAGGTCCTTGACTGGGCTTATGGGATGAACCAAACTCTGCCTATTCTCAGCCTGCAAGATGAAGAAAGACTTGTCATCTTGTATATTTGTGCCCATGTTGCTGTCATGTATGATTACACATCCAATGCTCAGCATCTTTTACAAGTAAGAGGCTCATACTACCACAAACTAAGAAAGTAAATGATAATGAAGTTAAATGTGATCTAAAGCGTAAAATCTTATTGTAAACATGTTTATGTGCTGTTTGGTGTCTACAGGGCCATGGCAGTCCAATCACCTGTTTGTGTGCTAGTGAAGACAGACGCTGGCTTGTGACAGCTGACATGGGCCAAGAGAGTCTGGTTATCATATGGGATGCTTATACAGGGTAACACTGACCCAAATATTGTTCCATTTATGTTTTTGTAAATCTGCTTGATTGTCTTAAATATGTATTGTAAAAACCTGTTAAAGTTGCAATAAAACAGAAGTAGCAACAAATCTTTGTGACATACTGTACATCCAAGTTAAACACAGTATCGAAAATAAATAAATGTTGGACTCAGTTAAAATCGGGTGAATGCGAGCTTGCAGTTGATTGTAGCAGAGGAGTTTAGTCAGACTAAATCACTGGAAAAGTCTGGCATACGTTGCCAGAGAGAAGTGTGCAGTTTCACAGCAGAATCAGGTTATGATGTTTTGATTAAGAATTAGGAGGTCAAAATTATGAGCCATTTACAGGAAGATCTATAATATGCATTTACAAAATAGACAGTGAATTTTCATTTCATTCCGATCCATAACATGTTGCAGGATTCCTGTGCGGACATTGTTTGACTGTCATCCAGAGGGTGGAGTTTCAGCCTTGGCACTATCAAAGGATTCAAAATATCTGGCGACTGTTGGAGCTGGAGCAGTGCAGGTCTGAAACCTTTTATGTTGTCGTTTTATGTTGAAATATTTTATGTTTTCTATCATATTTTTACATACACTCACTGTAGCTATCTTAGATGCATCCATGAGGAGCCCTGTATTCCCAAAATCTATTATATTAAGCAAAATGTCCTTAAGAAAGATGACTGCAGTAAAAAGATCAAATGAAACACAAAATATTATCACTGGCTACAAATACACTGATCTATGTACTTTTTTTCTGTGTGTCAGCGAGTGTGCATTTGGAACTGGACAGATGAAAGCGAAAGCCCGGAATGTCAAATTGATCTCAGCCCAAAATTTGGTTGCCAGGTATGTTGCAAAACTACACACTGATGTGGTTCTTACACAGAGGCAACACATGGAGGGTTGAAGAGCAGCAACATCTTAAATCCACATTTATTGTTTCTTTATGAATACTGGTTGTCACATCAAATATCAAATATATCAAATTCACTTTTTTCATGCTTTCCCAGAATCAAATACTTTTCAATCCCTCTGACGACACACAGTTGGTCAGCAACAGCAGCACTCAGGTTCTCTTCTACAACTGGGTAGGAATTAATTAATTATTTATATAATTGATTTACTATTTTAGTTGTCTTTATATATAATAATGCATTCTGCTGCTCAGGAAAGGGGACATCTGGAATATTCAGCTCCTGAAATTACTGACAAGGTTGGCAGAAGAATCTTTCATCAGACTGTATTTTTCTTCTCAGCCTTTGGCATTGACCTCTTGCAAATCTGTACCCATTCAGACCTTCAATATGGTGCTAGGTTCTCTGAGTCAGTCCATCTTCCACTACAATGGTGAGCAGGCTTTCACAGCCACATCTGCTGGGAACATAGTTCTCTGGGACAAGCAGACCGAATCCGTCTCTCGTCAACCAGTAGTGAGGAAAGCCATAAAACTTGTGCCTCTCCAGAAGGAAGCAATCACTGTACTGACTTTGACTGACAGGTATATATGACATATAGATACAGTATATGGCAAATGAGTGCATTAGATAAATTCCAATAATCCTAAAACCTATTATATTTTCACTTGCTGTTACACTGGTGTTGAAGTTACAATTTGCTATGCATTTGTTTTGTCCATCTGTCATTATTTTAAGCAATTATATTATGTGTACACTGTCAAGTTTCATAGTAACAGGCGATGTGAATGGTCAGATCAAATTCTATGATGGAAATCTCAAGCTCATCAACCTGTACAACGAGTTTAACTTGGATCCCATCAGATCCATCTCGTTTTCCAAAGAAAAACCCTCAATTAGTGGCCTGGAATATCCAAAAGACTGCACACTGGATGCCAAGCCATTTGTCATAAGGTGAGGGACTCAGAAAGATCTCAGATTGATTATGATTAATATACCTTGGCCAAAAATGCTTTTAAAAAGGTGCAAGTCAGGATTATATATATATATATATATTTATATGTATGTGTTTGTATATATATATATATATATATATATATATATATATAATAAATGATAAATATAATAAATGCTAAGTCAGTAAAGGACAGTGTCTTTCTAAAATGTTTTTAAACATATGTTTAAAAAAAACATTTTAGAAAGACACTGTCCTTCACTGACTTAGAATTTATTACTAAAGATGTTCTGAAGAAAGTTCTCATTTTTTACACATACCTCAGCAATATGTGTGATACGTTTCAAGTACTCAGTTAAAAGCTAAAACTGCTAACAAGAGTGCATGCACCCATCCATGTAACAAAGTACATTTAGATATTAAATTTAGTGAGTGAATATGCTTGAAGGGGGGGAAAAAATTCTGTTCTGCTCATCACTTACTCACCCTAATGTCATTCTTACTTCATTTTTTTCTGCTAAACCTGAAAGAAGATATTTTGCAGAATGTTGGTAACCAAAGGTTTTGGTGACCATTGACTTCAATTTGTATGGACAAAAACACTGAGGCATTCTCAAAATATCTTCCTTTTTGTTCCTTAAATGACGGTAAATCATAAAGGTTTAGAATAGTCAAGATTTTAATGTTTGGATGAACTCTTTAAAGTATGGTATGAACCATCCCTACTATTAATTTTCATCTGTTTATACCACCATTTGAAGGCAGGCAGATAGCAGCAACATCATTCCGTTGTAAATAATGAAATAAAATGTTTCTGTCTTTCCATTTACAGAAATTTTGTTCTTTCCACAACTCATGCAACTGCAGTACATGTAAATGCACAGAGAAATGTTCCACAGACCCTTCTGAAGGAACATCCAGAACCTTTGGAAGCAGTTGCCTGCCATCCTAAACAGCCACTAGTAGCTATGGGCAGTCACAGTGGCACCATTAAGGTTTGGGACTATGAATGTAAAGAGGCAGTCTGCAGCAGGGTCTTTCAGCCCCACAAACAGATCCGGTGTATTACCTACGATCCACAAGGTGAACTAGAAAATCGAACTCATATTATTATCATACAGTTCGTATATGTAAAAATATTTTATATTTAATGTCTTCCAACGGCACATTGTCTAATTAAAGAGTTTAGGACCGCTTGCATTGCATTTATACCACATGACCCTGGACCACAAAACCGGTCTTAAGTAGCATGGGTATATTTGTCAAAATTATCAATTTTTCTTTTATGCCAAAAATCATTAAGATATTAAGTGAAGATGTTCCATGAACATATTTTGTAAATTTCCTACTGTAAATATATCAAAACGTAATTTTTGATTAGTAATATGCTAATAACTTCATTTGGACAACTTTAAAGGTGATTTTCTCAATATTTAGATTTTTTTTGCACCCTCAGATTCCATATTTTCAAAAAGTTGTATCTCAGCCAAATATTGTCCTATCCTAACAAACCATACATCTGTGGAAAGCTTTCAGATATTGTATAAATCTCCATTTCAAAAGATTGACCCTTATGACTGGTTTTGTGGGTCATATATTTAAAAAATAAAGTATGATAGCAAATGTTGGTATGAATGATGTGATTACAGATAATGTATATTCACTGAGTATCCATGTGTATGAATGTGTCATGTTCTAGGTTTTTACCTGGCGGTGGGCTTTGCCAGTGGGGCTTTGCAGATTGTTGATGCCTGTACACTTCAGAGTGATGTTGAAGAGTGTTTGCAGTACAGTCAGGACAGCATTACCCATCTTGCTTTCTCCCAGGACGCACGCTACCTGGCTGCTGCAGTTAGTAGGAGTTGCATTTTTGTTTTAGTTCAGTTTGTACTGCACAGGTCAGCACAGACTGTTTTGTGAACCTGTCACATTGAGAAATAATGTGAAATGAAAATTTAATATGACTGTTTCTGGCACAAAAAATGTTACATTTTAAGTGGACCTTAAGGAAAAAAAAATAGCTAAGAGATAAACTTCTTAAACTGCTTTTTACTACTAAAACGACTGTAACAGCAATGTTCCAGATTTTATAAGGGCATTTTTGTCATGTAGGATTTGTATTTCCTATATGTTTTTTTTTATTTCAGGACACTGGAAAGGCTGTGACATTGCTCCATCGATGTAAAGAGGGGACCCAGGAGATTTGGAAGTATCAGGGCAGGCACCACTCACATTATAAACCCATTCAGGACCTGCTGTTTGGAGTGGATTTAGACAGCAATCAGCCTCGCCTCTTCTCTCTTGGCATGGATCGCAGGCTGGTGAGCCCCTATATTCCTGTATGATCTTGCTCCCTTGGTATGCGTTTAACTTTTTGAACTGTGTTAAACGTGTCACATCTGTCCTGTCTGTTCTACAGGTGGAGTATGATCTGCAGAACAGTGGAGAAAATGGGTTGTTGATTTTGAGTTATGATCGGATCGAGCAGAGCGCTGTGCCCACCTGCATGGTGTGGTATCCTCCTCTGACACCCGAACACTTCCTCCTTACAGCTTCCAACCTGTATAAGATGAAGCTCTTCAATGCTACCTCCAAAATGTGCAGGTTTGTAGTTTTCCTGTAGGTGTAACAAATAGAAATATCACTGAAATAAACAGCAATCTGGTTGATTTGTTTGCAGAAATTTCAAATGAATGGTTTGGCTTTTAGTTTCTCTACAGATAACAGTGAGACAGAATTTCTGTCTCAGGATGATTTGTAGAGAAATTAAAATGGAAAAAATTATTACACATACCTCAAATTGGATAACAAAATTGGATTTCAAGGATATTTTATTAGATTCTCATCCAAAAGGGAAATAAGTTTTGTTGAGATAAACATCTCTGTTATGACTACGGAAAAAGGAAAAGAAGATTCATCCTAAGTACATATGTCATCCTCCATAAGTAAAGGGAAATGACTTCATGTTAAGTGAGGTAATACTAAACATAATGGTCTGTAGATTTACAGGTTTCCTGAAGCTCCAAATAATTACACTGACCAAAATTATAAACGCAACACTTTTGTTTTTGCCCCCATTTTTCATGAGTTGAACTCAAAAGATCTAAGACTTTTTCTATGTACACAAAAGGCCTATTTATCTCAAATATTGTTCACAAATCTGTCTAAATCTCTGTTAGTGAGCACTTCTCCTTTGCCAAGGTAATCCATCCACCTCCCAGGTGTGGCATATTAAGATGCTGATTAGACAGCATGATTATTGCACAGGTGTGCCTTAGGCTGGCCACAATACAAGGCCACTCTAAAATGTGCAGTTTTATCACACAGCACAATGCCACAGATGTCGCAAGTTTTGAGGGAGCGTGCAATTGGCATGCTGACTGCAGGAATGTACACCAGAGCTGTCGCCTGTGAATTGAATGTTAATTTCTCTACCATAAGTTGTCTCCAAAAGCATTTCAGAAAACTTAGCAGTACATCCAATCGGCCTTACAACCGCAGACCATGTGTAACCACACCAGCCCAGGACCTCCACATCCAGCATCTTCACCTCCAAGATCGTCTGAGACCAGCCACCTGGACAGCTGCAGCAACGATCGGTTTGCATAACCAAAGAATTTCTGCACAAACTGTCAGAAACCGTCTCAGGAAAGCTCAACTGCATGCTTGTCGTCCTCATCGGGGTCTCGACCTGACTGCAGTTCGTCGTCGTAACCGATTTGACTGGGCAAATGCTCACATTCTATAGTGTCTGGCACTTTGGAGAGGTGTTCTCTTCACGGATGAATCCCGGTTTTCACTGTACAGGGCAGATGGCAGATGGCAGACAGCGTGTATGGTGCTGTGTGGGTGAGCGGTTTGCTGATGTCAACGTTGTGGATGAGTGGCCCATGGTGGCGGTAGGGTTATGGTATGGGCAGGCATATGTTAAAGACAACGAACACAGGTGCATTTTATTGATGGCATTTTGAATGCACAGAGATACTGTGACGAGATCCTGAGGCCCATTGTTGTGCCATTCATCCACGACCATCACCTCATGTTGCAGCATGATAATGCACGGTCCCATGTTGCAAGGATCTGTACACAATTCCTGGAAGCTGAAAACATCACAGTTCTTGCATGGCCAGCATAGTCACCGGACATGTCACCCATTGAGCATGTTTGGGATGCTCTGGATCAGCGTTTACGACAGCGTGTTCGAGTTCCTGCCAATATCCAGCAACTTCGCACAGCCATGCTGAAGAGAAGTAGACCAACATTCCACAGGCCACAATCAACAACCTGATTAACTCTATGCGAAGGAGATGTAAAGTAGAGTAAAACTGCACATTTTAGAGTGGCCTTTTATTGTGGCCAGCTTAAGGCACACCTGTGCAGTAATCATGCTGTCTAATCAGCATCTTGGTATGCCACACCTGTGAGGTGGATGGATTATTTCGGCAAAGGAGAAGTGCTCACTAACACAGATTTAGACAGATTTGTGAACAATATTTGACAAGAATAGGCCTTTTGTGTACACAGAAAAAGTCTTAGATCTTTGAGTTCAGCACATGAAAAACGGGGGCAAAAACAAAAGTGTTGCTTTTATAATTTTGGTCAGTGTACATTTTTCTCGTTAATCTAAACCTAACGATTAACCACATCTAAAATAATTTGTTTTTAATTAATAAGTTTTTGTCTACATTATATAAGTGTATATACTGTGTATATTTATTATGTATATATAAATACACACACATACAGTGTATATTTTTAAATATTTGCGTGTATTTACATGTATATATTTATAATGATATAATTGATATTATATGAATATATTTAATATATAAACAACATATTTTTCTTAAATATGTACATGCATGTGTGTGTATTGATGTATACATAATAAATATACACAGTACACACATATACAAAAGTTTTATTTTGGATGTGATTAATAGTGATTAATCATATGACAGCATTATTAGATAGTATTATTATTCAATGAATTGGGTTAGGATAACAGATCTGTAAATCCGTTTATGCTCTAGCTGAGATTAAAATAAAAATTGTAGCAGAAATGCTATATTTTTAATGCTATAATAGGGTAATTCCATGCAAATGACAACCTTACCATGAAAAAATAAAGTTTTTACCCAGGGTTTTTACTATACTGATAAGACAGATGTCAACATTTGGTGGTTCAAATACCCATGTGAGGTCTCTCTTAAAGTTTTTAAAGCCTTTTTTTATTTTTAGTGCATGATTTGCCATAGTCTGGTAAGTGCTATTTTCAGGCTTGTCACATCCACAGTACATATTCCTCATAAATTGACACATCAAAATTAAAATAAAGTAACAATTATATGTTCTGTGAAGAGCCGTCGCTTCTCTGTTTGTTGGGTATTATTGTGTCGTTTAATTTAATTCGCAGAAATTCTACAAAGTATATAGTCTCTCAAAAACTGTGTCATTTTTTGTCACATCCATAACTCATGATTATTTCCATTTTTTAACATAGAAAACTCATGCATAGACTGATATTTTTCAGATGTTTAGACTCTATCAACAAGGTTTTTTAAAAAAAATAAACAGATTTTTTGGTGTATTGGTAAAACATACATTCTCTAAGCATTTATATGTCACATCCATAACGCTGGATTTGCCCAATGCTATATTTCCAAATATATCAGCAGAGCCACAGGTGCCTCAAATAATCAAAGCACTAAAAGTAGCATGATTATTTCTTTTATACAACAGTTCACTAAACAAATAGTTAACACTGAATAAATTAAATTTGACACATAATATTGCTAGTTACTGTCTGTTTTTGCTGTGCCTGTGCAAATATTTGAAAACAATACCACAACAGTGCTTTGTTCCTTAATGAATAGGCATTTTCAATGAATCATTGAGTGAAAGATTCCATTTAGTTCCTGAATTAACAATATGTTTGAGTGAATCGATTAGAGCGAATGATTCAATGACTCACTCATGAAGTTGGTCACTGGTCACCACCTACTGGCGTACCGAGAGAGAAAGTAAGGGAATGTCATTTAGTTTTTAGTTATATTATGCTGATATGCACAGCAATGAATTTATTGAAATATTTATTTCAGTCTACTATATTAAAAAAAATCTGCATCAAAATGAATTAACTCATTTAAAAATCTTTTTTTCTGATTTTGTGTATCTGTTTGTGACAATGTGCTTTGCACAGAAAAACAGTCTTCGGGCCCTCTTATGGCTCTCCAGTAAAAAAGATGGCCATCCTACCTGCATCTAAGGATGGCGACCCTAATTCTCGTTACATGGCATATATAACAGAAGATAAGGTATTTCAGTGTTTTTGTAAAGTGTTTCAGTCCTCATAAACAAACCATGCACTTGATAATAATTACTATTTTGTATTGATCACTTTGTATCAGCATGAGCAATCATGCCAGCATAATTGCCTTTAGTATGATTTAATGATTTAAATATTTTTCTTTCATACCTGTTTTCTCTCTTTGATGTAGGTTGGCATTCAGATTCTGCCTCTGGATGGAAACCCTCACAAGTCCTTCGCAATGATCTGTCACTCAACAGGCGTGTCAACTCTGGCTTGCTCATATGATGGTAGATATGCTTTTACTGCTGGAGGACAAGACGGCACTGTCTTTTCATGGGAGCTCAATTTGTCGTAAGTTTGGGGAACATGCGTCCCATGGAGAAGTCCACTGGTTTTTGCAGCTGACTAGTTAACTAAGTCATAATATAGAAGTCATGAAATATTTGTGTATAATAATAGTAGGTAACTCACAATTGTGTTGCTTTTCACTTATTCACATCTATGCAGTTCACTGGAGGCATCAGCTGCTCTAGGAGGGAAAGACATGCACCCTTTCTACAGTCTTCTGGAGGGAGGGAGAGATGGACAGCTCTTCAGGGTTTGAGATCTCTGTTCTAATGCTTCTTTTTCTCATTGTCCTATATGTAGATCAAAAATTAGCATTTACCTTATTTCATCCTAATCATTAGTTTCATAATGCTCACTTAAAATGTTACCAGGCCTACCAGTAGACAGCAGATCTTATGATTTCTCCTTTAGGAAATGGAGGAATATTTTTACTACTGTCAACTACAGAATCAAGACCTTGACACCATGGAAACACGGCTTGTGTCCACACGCATCCCTCTAGCTGATGTGCCCTTCTTAATGAGAGCGCTTGGCTTCTATCCCACAGAGCAAGAGGTACAAATGTTGTTGCAATCACCAGTTGACTCTACCATACAGATCTGTCATCAATGGGTGGACTACCACTCAATCTTTTGTCAACGCTTGGTTGTTTTGTTTCGCTGAAGCTGGAAGACATGCAAAATGAGGTAAAGTTCAGCCGGTATGCTGAGACCAGAAATTATGTGACGGACATCGATTTGGAGGAGTTCATTAAGCTGTATGTCAACCACAGACCTGCCTCTGGCATTTCCAGACAGGAGCTATGCAATGCCTTCCAGGTGCTTGGAAAGCCAGACGAAGAGGGCAGATATGCAATTGACAGAGACGAACTGCTGGAGTTACTGCAGGCTAGAGGTAAATACATTTTCATGAGTTTTACCAGTACAGAGAAAAAATTATTATAATTGTGATCCTTGACCACAGAACCAGTCTTAAGTAGCATGGGTATAATTGTAGCAGTAGCTAAAAATACATTGTATGGGTCAAATTTATAGATTTTTCTTTTATGCCAAAAATCATTAGGATATTAAGTAAAGACCATGAAGATATTTTATAAATATCCTACCGTAAATATGCAAAGCTTAATTTTTGATTAATAATATGCATTGCTAAGAACTTAATTTGGACAACTTTAAATGCAATTTTCTCAATATTTAGATTTTTTTTGCCCCCTCAGATTCCAGATTTTCAAATAGTTGTATCTCAGCCAAATATAGTCTTATCCTAACAAACTATTCATCAATGGAAAGTTTATTTATTTAGTTTTCAGATAATGTATAAATCTCAGACTCTTATGACTGGTTTTGTGGTCCAGGGTCACAATTAACAGAGAAAGACTTTGGCTAGAATAGTAATTACTTGCATATTCATTTCAGGTGAACATATGACCGAGGATGACTTGGCTGAATGCTTTACAGCTCTTTTAGGTGTTAGTGCAGAAGGAGGCAGTTGCACAGGTATGCAGAAGTCCTGCGAACCACCAAACTGATGGACAAATTTGATGGCTTAATGTCTGAATGTTAAGTCTGACATCACACGTCAGTGTCCCAAAAGCAAACAGTGCTAATATACACTCACAGTGTACTGTAGAACTGAAAAAAAATGATCCTAACCTTTATCCTAACCTTTTATTTATCTCACTTGGCCAGACAGTGATTTATTTTGAATCACTAAAATATTGGTGTCCAGGATGCCATGAGACATAACACCGAATGAATGGGTCATTCTATAATTAGGGGTACATTTAGAATTTGACAATATGAAGAAAAAAGTTTTCCTTTTTCCCGAAAACCCAAACATGACCTTACATAGCTGCTTTGAAACAAGCTATATTGTATAAAGTGCTATATAAATCTGTGGGAATATGTGCATAAAATACCATATGTGACTCTGGATCACAAAACCAGTCATAAGGGTCAATTTTTCAAATATATCACCTGAAAGCTGAATAAATAAGCTTTCCATTGATGTATGGTTTGTTAGGATAGGACAATATTTGTTCGAGATACAACTATTTTAAACCTGGAATCTGAGGGTGCAAACAAATCAAAATATTGAGAAAATTGCCTTTAAAGTTGTCCAAATGAAGTTCTTAACAATGTATATTACTATCAAAAATG
>JAHKKF010526443.1:0-10511 GCA_019740295.1 Labeo calbasu
TTCTAATATTATTATTTATATTATTCATTATTTATTAATAAATAATAATTTATTTATTTGTTCAAAAATACAGAAAAATTAGTAATATTCTGAAATGTTTTTACAATTTAGAATAACTGTTTTCTATAATTATATTTTAAAATGTAATTTATTACTGTGATGTAAAGCTGAATTTTCATCAGTTATCACTCCAGTCATGTGTCACATGATCCTTCAGATATCATTCTAATATTATTATTTATTTTATATTATTTATTAATAAATAATTATTTATTTATTTGTTCAAAAATACAATAATAATATTATATATTATTTTATTATCAGTTATTAATAGTGTGCGATTATTAATAGTGGTTCAATGTTAAAAAAAAAAAAACAGTTTTTGCTGCTTAAGTAGCAGACACAAGTCTGGAATAATTAAGAATTTTTAATGTTTTTGAAATAAGTCTCTTCTGCTCACCCAGGCTGCATTTATTTGTTCAAAAATACAGACAAATCAGTAATATTCTGAAATATTATTACAATTTAAAATAACTATTTTCTATATGATTATATTTTAAAATGTAATTTATTCCTGTGATGAAAAGCTGAATTTTCAGCATCATTACACCAGTCTTCAGTGTCACATGATCCTTCAGAAATCATTCTAATAGGTTGATTTATCAATATTGGAAACAGCCACCAAATATTTTTTTGAAACCTATGATATATATATATATATATATTTTTTTTTTCAGGACACTTTGATGAATCAAAAGTTAAAAAGAACAGCATTTATTCAAAATAGAAATCTTTTTCAAACAAAATAAGTCTTTGCTATCAGTTTGTATCAATTTAACACATCCTTGCTGAATAAAAGCAAGTTATTAATTTCTTTAAAAAAAAGGAAGAGTAAAAATATACTGAGCCCAAACTTTTTAATGGTAGTGTATATTGTTAGAAAATATTTCTATTTTAAATTGAATTGAAAAAAGTATCACAGGTTCCGAAAAAACATTAAGCAGCACAACTGTTTCCAACATTGATAATAAATCAGTATATCAGAATGATTTCTCAAGGATCACATAGGACTGAAAATTCAGATTTGATCACAGGAATAAACTACATTTTGATATATATAAAATACAAAAACATTATTTTACACTGTAAAAATATTTTACAATATTTTTCATATGTTTGATCAAATAAATGCAGCTTTGATGAGCATAAGAAACTTAAAGACATTAAAAATCTTATTGATCCCAAACTTTTGAAAGTATAATATATAATTATATTGACTATAAGTAATTACAATGTATTTAATATTTATTGCAAGTGTGAGAGTATAAAGAGACTTTTGCAATGCTTACAGTTTGGAGAAAGTAAACAGTTCCACTCTATTAAAAATGCATGGCATGCATAAATAAAATTTATATGCTAATAATAGCTGTAACGTTTTGGAGCATCTGGTGTTTGATCAACGAAAGCAGCATTATGCTTTTCATAAAATGAATGAATAAATTACTTTATAAAATATAACATAAAATAAATATATAATTTAAATAAAAAATATAAAATATATAATATATATATATATATATATATATATATATATAATTGAACAGATTAATAAATAAATAATGATTATAATTTCCAAATAATTAATATAAATTAATATAAATTCCTATAGTGAATATAAGAAATATATAAATGTGTTTGTATATATATATATAATGCAATATATATATATATCTATATATATAAGTAAATTGGGGTCAGTATTTAAAAAAAAAAAAAGAAACAGAAAAG
The DNA here is from genome assembly GCA_019740295.1 of Labeo calbasu. Classification (NCBI taxonomy): domain Eukaryota; kingdom Metazoa; phylum Chordata; class Actinopteri; order Cypriniformes; family Cyprinidae; genus Labeo; species Labeo calbasu. The sequence goes on from JAHKKF010526443.1 coordinate 1,789, forward strand.
TAAAGAAAGAAACAATCAGTATTAAAATGATTAACAGTGACAGTAAATGCATTTATAATATTACAATGTTAAAAGATAATAAATAACTTTTTTGCATTTATAAATGCATTTATTATTGNTATATAAGTAAATTGGGGTCAGTATTTAAAAAAAAAAAGAAACAGAAAAGTAAAGAAAGAAACAATCAGCATTAAAATGATTAACAGTGACAGTAAATGCATTTATAATATTACAATGTTAAAAGATAATAAATAACTTTTTTGCATTTATAAATGCATTTATTATTGATTGATGGACTGATATTTTTATATGTAATTAATACATTTACTAAATAATACATTCAAATGTTTGGGATCAGTATTATTTTTAATAATAATTCTCAGCATTAAATTTAATCACAGTTTAAAATATATTTAAAAATATAACAGTAAGTAATTTTGTTTTATTTCTACAGCACCTTTCTAGACCAAATGTCACAAATTGCTTTACATTCATTATGTAAAAAAACCCACAAAATATAATAAATAGAAAAAATAACAACACAATATTAAGAATCAAGTGTATGTAAACTTTTGAACAGGGTCATTTATATAAATTCAACTTTTATTTTCTCTTGTGGACTATATGTAAACATCTTTTATGTGAAATGTCTTATTCAGGTCAGTACTAAATAAAAAATAAATGCATTTTGTATGATCCCTCTTATTTTGGTCAAATAATTAACATTTGCAGATTCTGCATGGTGTATGTAAACTTTTGACTTCAACTGTATATCTACATATATGCAGTAATTATGTATTTCATGTATATTAGGTCAGCACAAACAATTACAATATTAAAGGAAAGGAAAATAATGCTTTTTTACTGTCCTTTTGATCAAATAAATGCAACTTTCAAAAACATTAAAAATCTTATCAACCCCTAACTTTTGAAATTTCAAGCAAAACCTTTATCAAGCCAATGCAATTAAAGCAACATCCAGGAAGCCTGATTTAATTGTTTATATGCATTTGTATGACGGCAGCGGCGGAGATGTCCTAATGGGACACGGGTCCATAGATCAGTCACGTCAAACAAAGCAGCGGACACACAGACGCCTGCCTATGTGTGTCTGACCGGCGACGCACAGACGTGCCAAAAGAGGACACGGGGACGAAACGGGCTAGAAAGTCAAGGTGAAGGAGTGATGACCTCAAAAAACACAATGAGCCAATCAAGGATATGAAGAACTTCTCTTTTTTAGAACTGTAGTATTTTTCCTATTTATCCTCTTTTTTTTCACATTTTACAAATTTTGTTTAAATATATATATATATATATATATATATATATAGTACACATACACATACACTTTTTTAAAAATAATTTTGTATAAGTTCATTTTTATATATAAATGTAATTTTTAAAAAATATTTTAACAGTTTTANAATGAGCCAATCAAGGATATGAAGAACTTCTCTTTTTTAGAACTGTAGTATTTTTCCTATTTATCCTCTTTTTTTTCACATTTTACAAATTTTGTTTACATATATATATATATATATATATATATATATATATAGTACACATACACATACACTTTTTTAAAAATAATTTTGTATAAGTTCATTTTTATATATAAATGTAATTTTTTAAAAAATATTTTAACAGTTTTAAAAAAAAGAAAAATTATTTAAAAAAATATATTTTCCAATTTCTTTTTTTTTTTAAATTCTTGTAACTTTTTAAAGATAAAATAAAATAAAATATATATGATATTATATATGAATATGATATTACATAAAATAATAACATATAATTAACTAAAAATATAAAATATATATAATATACATAAAATATAAGAAATAAAAAATAAAAAATATATAAAATAAAGAAAAATTAGTGTAAAATAAAATGGTATAAATTAGAATTAAATAAACATAAAACAATAGACAAAATTATAAAATAGTACAATATAAAATAGTCTGAAATATATTAAAAATAGTATTATATAGTATTAAATACAAATAAAATAGTATAAAATAAAATAATACAAATATTACAAATAAAATAAAACAAAATTAGTTACATCACCTGGGATATTACATAAAAATAGTAAAAAAGTATCAAATGAAACCATGTAAATTATTAAATACAAATAAAACACTAAAAAAAAATTAATATTAAAAACTATTAATTAAAAAGTATAAAATAAAATAGTATGAAATATAATAAAAATAGTATTAAATACTATTAAATAAAAATAAAATAGTATAAACTAAAATAATACAAATATTAAAAGTAAAATGAAAAAAAAGAGTTACATCACAGATATATATATAGTTTTTAAATACTTTTGTATAATGTTTGTCTTTTAAATTTTTTTTTTTTTAATTCTAAAAATCCCATGAGAATCACAACATTGCAACCTTGGGTTTAAATTAGACAAGTAATAATTTTTACATTGGTAAACATTTTTTTAATACATTTTTTAAAAAAATATTTATTAATAATATATAATTTTTTTTATTCTAAATCTCTGAGATGAATCTTAGCACTGCAACATTGAATTTAAACGAAAAAAGTATTATTAAAAACACTCTTCTTCTTGTAATTGTTTTTCTTCTTATAATTATTTTATAATTAAAAAAAATGATTAAAAATAAAAATTAAGTTAAAGGTTAAATATAACCCTGCTGACTATAAGTAACTGACGATTCAAATAAAATACAGTGAATTTAATATTTATTGCAATGTTTGACATCATTTGCAATGCAAACAGCAAGAAGAAAACAACCTGTTGCACTCTATTGAATATCCAAGGCATGGCGCGCATAAAGAAAATTAATATGCTAATAATAGTTTTGGAGCATCTGGCGTTTGATCAATGAAAGCAGCTTTATGTTTTTCATACTGATAAGATTGAGAATACCTGCTGTCTGGTGTCACGTGCCGTTCTCCGATAGTTGAGGGTCATTTCCTAAGCAAGGTGTGAACAATGATGAATGATGAGGAGAATTATAATGAGCGAAGAATCCCTGGAGACGCAGAGATGGTTGAGAATAAATGATGTCTGAAACAAGAAAAGATATTAGCCGAGCGTTCGCTCTGTTTTCACGAACAATCTGATAAAATCGTCCCAGCTGCGACTCAAACCTCATTTATAGACACAATAGAGACAGTTATGAATTGAGAGAGATTGAGTGGGCTTCGCTTTCCTCTTCCAAACTATTATCTCTAAGGTCATTTGTATTAGACCGGCCTACGTTTAAAATATTGCAGACAATACATCAATCACAGGAAGGCCTACAGGAATGATTTGCCAATCCAGTAGCCTGAAAAAACCTCTAGTGTATAAAGATGGGATATTTACAATGATTTTGCTGGTTATATAAAATTAAGCAACATTGGGAATAATTGCATTTGCATTGGGAATTATTGCATTGCATTTTGTCTGTGTGTCATTACGCAAGCGTACACAGCATTAGAAGTTTTCGGCTAATTTCCTTTTTATGAGTTTAATGAATCAGTTCATAACTCTGATTCAATGATTCACTTGTGCTACAAACAAATCACTTAAACTGATCAAATAAAATATAGAAATAAATCATTGGTTGAAATAAATAAATAAAATATTAAAATAAAAAACATCTGTATTTTTTAATTCTTTTGCCATATCACACAGCCCTAAAAAGTATTATAGAAAATAATATAATTAAAAAAAAAAAATATATATATATATATATATAGTTAATTTGAATAGCCCACAATACACTTTACATATACATGTAAGTTAGATAGTTTAATATAAAATAGTCTGAAATATAATAAAAATAGTATTATATAGCATTATATACAAATAGAATAGTATAAAATAAAAACAAATAGAATAGTATAAAATAAAATAAAATAAAATAAAATAAAATAAAATATTAAACATAAAATAAAATAAAATGAGTTACATCACCTGGAGATATAAAATATAAAATATAAGTATAAAATTAAACAGTATAAATTATTAAATGCAACTAAAACAACAAAAACAAAAAATAAGTTAAATAGTAATAATAATATTTTTTATTATTTTAAAATAAATAGTAATTAAAAAGTATAAAATAAAATAGTATGAAATATAATATAAATAACATTAAGCAAGAATAAAAATAAAATAGTATAAAATAAAATAATACAATTAAATCAAATGAGTTACATCAAATGGAGATATTACATAGAAATGATAAAATAGTATAAAATATAACATAAAACAAATAACTATAAAATAAAATAGTATACATTATTAAATACAACAAAAAATAAATTAAATGAAATAGTATCAAATAAAACTGCACATATTAAAAATAAACAAAGTATCACTTGGAAATATAACATGAAAATAATAAAATAGTATAAATAATAATAGTAATAATAAAATAATAATATAAAATTAAAACATGAGTATAAAATAAAAATCTAAATTAAAATGAAATAATAATAAAACAATAAAAACAGAACTTTTTAAATTAAATTGTACAAAATAAAAATAGTATCAATAGTGTAAATTAAAAATTAAAAATAAAATAATACAAATTTACACAATACAATACAATACAATATTTAAAAAATAAAATTAAATAATTAAATTAAAAAACCCTCCTTTTAAAAATGGGCTAACTATAGTATATACTATAATATAATATTGAGATCATTTGTTTAAAGTCTGATTGACTCAGATAAAACACAAATATCAAGAAATACTAAATATCGACAATGTAAAGTAAAAATCAGTATTTCACATATTTGGAATCATTCAATCATTTCCTCAAAGCTTAAACGGTTATAAAGACACTAGTTTAAGCTCGTCATGTGTCCTAGAGCAAATTGTTAGGATGCCGAAACTTCTAATTATAATGCATATAAAAAGCCAAGGAGATGTTTGAATAACCTTAGCTGCAATGAAACATGTTTAATATCCGTGTCAGTTGTGAGACCTTCACAGACCATTACTTTGAAACAAAGTTTATGAAGACACCGTAAAAGCGATGCAGAGGAAAGTTTCTCTGATCTCTGAGGAGAGTTTATGGTCATATTAAAAGTCCTGTAATTATTTCTCGCTGTTTGTTTTTCGGGCAACTGTACGGCCACTAGGGTAATCGCTGCTATTAAGGGCAGCATTTATTACAAAATAATCTTCATAAAGCAGCAATCTGCTAACAGTCCATTACTGGAGGTGTGATATTTATCTTGCAGAAATGAAGTGGTTCACATAAAACAACAGATGCTGTAGTGTATTATTAACTGCATACGCCAGACAAATGACTTATTTTTAGTTACGTATATTGTTTTTCTTCACTGCGATGTCTTAAAGGAACAATTCACCCAAAAATAAAAGCTTTTGCAATTTACTCACCCTTGTGTTATCCATGTTGTTGATCTTCATGCAGATCTTTTCCATTCAGCCACAGTGACCACATCTGTCAAGCTTTAAAATGGATAAAATCACCATAAAAATAGTCCAAACAACATCTTCTGAAATCAGTCAACAGATTTATGTGCGGAACAGAACTAAGTCTTTGTTCACTGAAAATATTTGCTGTTGCTAACTAATACAATCCATCATGTTTACTGGGTCTTTTGGTGAGGATAAGATAAGATAAGATAAGATAAGATAAGATAAGATAAGATAAGATAAGATAAGATAAGATAAGATAAGATAAGATAAGATAAGATAAGATAAGATAATCCAAACAACTTATATACTTTATCCCAAATTTTCTGAAATCATCTGACAGATTTATGTGAGAATCAGAACAAATAATAAAATTAAAAAATGGAAATAAATAAATAAATAAATAAAAATTAAAAACATTTTTAAATCAACATTTAAAATGTAAAAATTAAAAAATAAAATAAAATAGTCCAAACAATTGTGCAGTACATCCCAAATTTTCTGAAATAATTCAGAAAATTTATGAGAAAAAAAATAAAATGAAAGATTAAAATAAAAATAAATAAATAAATAAATAAATAAAAGATTACAATTTAAAAATTAAACAAAATAGTCCAAGATTTACGTGGGGAAAAGAACAAATATTAAAATGCAAAATTCCAAAAACATTACAAATTAAAAATTTAAAAAAGGTAAAAATTTAAATATAATAATAATAATAATAATAATAATAATAATAATAATAATAATATAAAAATTAAAAATTAAGAAAATCCAAAAAAATAAAAGTTAAGAAAATCCAAAAAATTAAATATTAAAATAAAATAGTCTATACAATTTGTGCAGTATGTCCCACATTTTCTGCAATTATTCAATAGATTTATGTGAGATAAAAATAATAATAATAAAAGTAAAAAAGTAAATTAAAAAAAATATATACAAAATTTACAAATTTAAATTCTGAAATAAAAATAAAATTAAATTAAAAAAAACTTCAAACAATTTGTGCTCTACATCCCGAATTTTCTGAAATAATATGTCAGATTTATGTAAGGATCAGAACAAATAATAAAATTAAAAATTTAAATAAAGTAAAGCATTTAAATTTTACAATTTTAACAAATTATTTACTTTTAAAAATTACAAATAAAATAGTCTAAATAATTTGTGCAGTATGTCCCAAATTTTCTGAAATTAGGAAACAGACTTACGTAATACAAATACAAGACTTAAATAATACAATTAAAAATTAAAACAAAATTTTATAAAAGTAAAATAAAAATTTTAAAATCAAGAAATCAAAAAATTAAAAAAGGTAAAACTTTAACATTTAAATTTTTAAATTCAAAATTCAAATTTTTTAATAAAAAAAAATTAAAATTAAAATAAATAGTCCAAACTTAATTAAATTACAAAATTAAATTAAATAGTCCAAACAATTTGTGCAGTATATCCTAAATTTTCTTAAATCATTCGATTGATTTATGTGGGGAAAACAAATATTACAATTTAAAATTCTAAAAACATTAAAATTACAAAAATTAAATAAATAATAATAATAATAATAATAACAGAATTTAAAAAAAAAATAATTAAGAAAATAAAAAAATAAATTAAAAATTTAAAATTTAATTAAAAATAAATAAAATAATCTATACAATTTGTGCAGTATATCCAAAATTTTCTGAAATCATTTGACAGATTCATGTGAAAAAAAGCACAAATAATAAAAAAAATAATAATAATAAAAAATGTAAATTATAAAATAAAATAAATAGTTTAAACAACTTGTGAGCACAAAAAATTTGTATGCCAAATTTTCTGAAATCATATGAGATTTATGTGAGGAACAGAACAAATAATAAAATTAAATATATATATATAAAATAATATAAAATACAACATATTAGTAAAAAAAAATAAAATATAATAGTCCAAACAACTATTATGTCATTTTCTGAGTCTTTATTCAATAAAATATTTTCAAAACATAGAAATTTCATGAATTTTCATGTTTCTTGCTGAAGTTTTTGATTTGAGATCTATGGTTAATTAGTGAATAATGACTTGAATTATTAGAAAAATAACAGCCTGGAACAAAACTATTCTGTTAAAGTTATTTATATAAATACGGCACAAAAACTTCAGGCACTTTCAACCAAGTAAACAAAACAGTAACTTTTAAGGATTGCAAACAGGCCTACTTACAGTCCATCATGTTTATCAGCTCTTTTAGACGTGCTGATTAGGTTAGGCTAATACAATAAACCTCTAACACACAATAATAAACATTTCTTCAGTCCTGAGATGTCCAGCATTTAGCTACAAAGCATCCTCCACGGCTTTGTGAATATTTTCTCATTTGCTTCTTAGATTAGGAGATGCTTTCCGAACTGTCTTCCGAAGGCGATCCGAGATAAGAAGCTAATAATCCCAGACGGAGCTCATTTTCTTGCATCAGAGCTTTCTTTCAGCGAGACCCGTACGCGCAGGTGCTTTTGTTCTGATTTTAACACTAAATTTCACTGGAAGCGCTAATGACATTTCATCACGGCTTCATTCATCCCGTAACGACCTTCCGAAACACCACAAAGCGGCAGATTTTCTCCGGGAGAATTTTAAATTAAACGAGGCATTGAACAAACAACTAATACTTCAACTAAGGCATGAAGACAAAATTGAAAGCAACAAAGCTGGAAAATTAGGAAAAGCAAAAGGAAAATGTCTGGGGTGCATTACAGAGCAGGGAAAACTAAAACACATCATGAAAGCTGTCTAACTATATTCCACTGTTTAGTTAGGAGGAATAAATAGCCATTTTTAGGACTATGGGCTCCTGGTGTTGGTGCTAATGGAAACGTCTTGACCTTTGACCTCATCTGCAGCGAGCCTGACTATATCAGACATCAGCGCTGAAGAGGATCCGGTCACTGAGACAGACTCTTGAGCACAAGCCGGCGTGTGTCATTCGGCCCACTTCAGTCCTGTGTCGTTCTCTGAGGGCCTTTTTTCGTCTGGATTGGCCTGAATCTCTTTTCCAGAATGTCTGAGGCTCATTGTGCCAAGGCGTCTGCGATCGTGTCAATGCCGTGATGCTCCAGCTGTGCTCGAAGAAGGGCGTTTTCACTCTTGAGCTCCTTCAGCTGAAAGGAACAGCACAGAAAATGATTATTAAATCTGAAGATGTTTTATATGTGTACAGTTATGCATTTGCTAGACACTTTTCTGCAAAGCGACAATGCATTCAAGCTAGACATTTTTACAATACAAACAAACAATGAATAAATTAGTGCCATTG
>JAHKKF010526444.1:0-11560 GCA_019740295.1 Labeo calbasu
AAAACAAAACAAAACAAAACAAAAGTCGCTTAGGATAGATGTGTCTGATAAACAAACAAAAACAAACAAACCAAAAACCTAACAAAGCAAAACAAACAAAACAAAACGAAACAAAACAAAACAAAACAAAACAAAACAAAACAAAACAAAACAAAACAAAACAAAACAAAACAAAACAAAACAAAAACAGTAACAGCAACAAAAACAACAACAAAACAAAACAAAACAAACAAACAAACCAATGAACAAAAAGCCCAACAAAACAAAACAAAAGCTGCTCTGGATAAAAGTGTCTTATAAAAGAACAAAAACAAAACAAACTAACAAAAGAAAAAAAAAAAAAAAACCCACCAAACCAAACCAAAAATTCGCTTTGGATAAAAGTGTCTGATACACAAACAAACAAAACCCCCAACAAAACAAACAAACAAACAAAAAGCCCAACAAACCAAACCCAACCAAATCAAAAGTCACTTTGGATAAAAGTGTCTGATAAATGAACAAAAACAAAACAAACCAAAAAAACAACAACAAAACAAACAAAACTAAACAAAAAGTCCCAACAAAACAAACAAACAACAAAACGAAACAAAAGTCACTTTGGATAAAAGTGTCTGATAAAAACAAAACAAACAAACAAACAAAAAACAACAACAACAAACCAAAACAAAAAACTCAACAAAGCAAAACAAACTGAGGTTGCTTTGGATAAAAGTGTTTGATAACTGAAAACAAAAACAAAACAAAACAAAACAAAAAAGTTGCTTTGGATAGAAGTATCTGATAAAAAAAAAACAACAAAATAAAAACCCCAACAAACCAAAACAAAACAAAACCCAGTAAAACAAAGCAAAACAAAAGTTGCTTGGAATAAAAGTGTCTGATAGCCGAATATAAACAAAACAAAGGTCGCTTTGGTTAAAAATGTCTGATAAACAAACAAACAAACAAACAGAAAACCAAACAAAAACAATACTTTGTATGTTGCTTACTAACTGTGAAATTCCTTCCTTTTGTTTTTCATATACTTAATAGCTTTTTTACATACAAATTTTTTTTTTTCTGTATACAGTACTCAGAGAAAGGCCAAACCAGTTATCTCAGTGGTACGCTTTGGTACAATTCTCTTCTCCTTTTTTTTTTTTTAAACACAGTAGGTTAAATGCCTGAATTTTCCCTGAGACTTTAGCTTTGGGTTCTTAGCTGACCTCCTTTATTTTTTTATAACCTACNTCAGAGAAAGGCCAAACCAGTTATCTCAGTGGTACGCTTTGGTACAATTCTCTTCTCCTTTTTTTTTTTTAAACACAGTAGGTTAAATGCCTGAATTTTCCCTGAGACTTTAGCTTTGGGTTCTTAGCTGACCTCCTTTATTTTTTTATAACCTACTATTTTCAGATCAGAGGCCGTTTCCACTGCAGGTCTCCATAGGTACAGTCCCTGCCACGGTGCTCTCTGATCCTTCACGGTCCGTGCCGATCGCATTCATATCAAAGAAAGGCTCTGTCGGTGAGGTCTACGTGCCCTCTGGGAGCGGGATGACCCGTGCACAGGCTAGCAATCAGAAAGCTTGGCACGCAGTCACGGAAAGAGTCCCTATTTGTCCCTGTGAATATTTTAGCTGTTACCCGAGATGACCCTACTGCAGTGAGCTGCAGAGGTGGCATTATCCATCAGAAAACTCCCAGAGGTGCCCATCACTCCTGCCTCTATCGCTTACGTGACAGGCCTAGCTAGCTTTGTCATCACTCCATCTCCATACACAATCCCAGCCTCTTCATTCACGCTCATAGCACATAAAATAGAGAGGAAGCTCTCACGCTTTGAATCACCGGTCCCTGCAGCACATACCGCAGTAATGTGAATTATATAGTGCTCTTTTACAATTTCCACAGGCTGTGGAGGCCAGAGGCGGATCCTTGCTCTTGAGAAAGTCTCAGTCACGCTACTGGCAACAACATCTTTTGTGTCATTGTCTTCCTCTTCCTCCAGCGCTCTGGGCACTCTATTGGCTGAGACTGCGGGATGGCCTCTGGTGATAAATCTCTGACACGCACCTGAGAGCAAAACCGTACATCTTACTTGAAGCTCCATCTACGTCAAACTACGCCACTCACTGCAGACATACTGTTGCTTTATAATGGATGAAGTCCATCTGCCATACTTCCCTAACTGATAAAAAAAAAGTGTTCAAATTTGACCATTAATTACTTCATATAACTTCATGTCGCTCCAAAGTATGCTGTTATCCATTTGGAATCATTACCAGCTTCCTGTTTTTAATGGAAGTACACAGTGACCAGTCTATCAAGTTACAAAGGCGCTACAAAATATAAACTATATTTCAAGTCGTCTGAAGTCATATGATAGGTTTTGGTATGAGGAAAACAGAGGAAATATGTCATTACTGACTCAAACCGTATAGCATGTCTCAAATTAAATATGATGTCTATGACACAGGTTTAAAGTCCCCATGAAATCAAAACTAAAGTTTTTTGGCTTTCAGTTAGAATATGTTAGGCTTAAGGTTATCTAAATGCTAGAGTGTTTCAAAACAATGACAACATTTGCATTTACAAGATAGAAGCAAAACTTACAGTCTTTAACTTCCACCAATATGGATCAACGATTTTGATTAAATCACCCTGCACTTTAGCTTCTCATCAAACTTTTTGTCCAATCAAATGCTCTCTAGAATCCAAAGTGTCCCGTCCCCTACACTATAAATAGACGCTGAAGCTTCAGCTGAAATCAGTCACTTGTTCACAGAATTAGTATTTTCTGTAGGGTGAATGGCACGTAGTGCACTATATAGGGGATAGGGAATGATTCAGACAGTGTAAATATGCTTTCCACTGGGGCAAAAAAAGTCTAGTTTTGTGCAGTGTTACACATACCACACGGAGTGGATCATATGCACAAGTCAGCTCAGACCATAAAACATATTGGAACTATTTGAATTCTACACAGAATGCTATATTTGATAGCGATATGGACGAGATTGTAGCTGTCATACACTGTCAAATGCGGCTTAACGGCTCAGGTTGTGATGTAAACAAAACGCTATTGGCTATTTAAAAAAAAAAGTGGTGGGACTGCATGAAATGTCTCACCCTGTCTTCTTGTTTCAATTGAAATTACATCAACATTTAGAATAACACTATGTGTTTCAAACCACTTCAGTGAAACTTTAACAATATTTGGTCACAAAACGTGAAAACCAACTCATTATATTAAAATACAACCTGCTCATTTGACAGCAAATACTGATTTCAATTTTGAACTGTTCATGAAACAAAGCTTCTGCATCAGAAATTCACTTTTTTTGCACCAGTGGTCACTGTAAATTGTCTAAGTATAGAAATATTAGTGTGAAGATCTTTAAAGGGGTCCTGTTATGCTTTTTCACTTTTTGAATTTAAGTCAGTGGTGTGTATTTTTGAGAAAAAAGATCTACAAAGTTACAAAAGGGAGATATTTCGTTTTTTAAAATTCCCTATTCAAGAACTACAACGAACGTCTACTTTGGACTACAGCGTTGATAGAACATGATAGAATATCATTAAAATAAATGGCGGGTGGGTAGGGACAAGGTGGGGGATTGGCCTCCCAACTTTAGCGATGCAGCGTGGAGATCTGCTTCTGGGAAGCTTCAATAAGCCGCGGCACGGCTGGTATAAACACAAACATTGACTAGAGTGGCCGCGATCTGCTCCGGTGGCCACGTCAGAGCCGTACTGCACCACAACATGCCGCAGACGTGTGCAGTATAGGGAAACCATGTCGAAGCTCGGCTGGTATAAACAGCTCCGGTGGCCGTGACAGAGCCGTAACGCGCCACAGATGTGTGCAGTGTGTTGTAAGAGATTTATTCATCATACAGTGTCGATAGCTTCACTTATAACGCGAGTGTTTTTTAAAATGCATAAACTTGAACTAGACTAGACTAGGCTAGTGATGATGTTCTTTGATAATGTTTGCTCTTTTTCTGTAGCTGCTTTTTGAATAACTACGGAAATGTAAGCATTGTATTTAGTTAAATAATATATATATATAAATAATATATAATATATTTATAAATAATGTATATATAATAAAATATTTAGTAATGTTAAATACAAATTAAGGCATATTAAAAACATTAGTCTCTTTTAGCCTTATGCTGGAGCTGTTTTTGGGCAATGAAACTACAGTATGTAAATAATTAAATACATTAGCACAATAATATCGATCTCGCAGGCTGATGATAAGACCCAACACTACTGTGGTGTCAACTATACCTTAATATATCCTTAACTATAATGGAGTAGACGGAACTTGCTGCTTTGGCAAGGGACGTAGCAGTACTGAAACATGGTCTAAGCTATTCGTCAATCACAACCAAAGTTCCCTTTTGAAGCCAACACGGAAGTGACTAAAACTGCAATTCATCGACTGGCCACTAGAGGCTGGCTGCAAAAGGGAGTCAATCCCATAGACTCCCAATGTTAAAATGCCCAACTTCACAGCAGAAAAAAATATGTTTACAGCCTGGTTCAAAAAATGGTTTTGGTCTGTATAGCTAATTTTGCCGTTCATGTCAACTCTGAGGGGGGTGAATTTTTTTATAACTCATCCGTTTAATTTATATTAAGCCTTAAAGTTCTGCATAATTTAGGGCGTGGCCACTTAAGTGACAGGTGGATTGCCGCTGCTGACACCACCGAACCAGCTCCACCCACGTCCCGCCTATTTGCCCATTTTCGATTATCCGGGAGTGACGTGCAGTGACGCGATTCCAAGATGGCGACGGCCGACTCCCGCCCACTAAGAGCTTCAAAAATGCTCTTCAGAAACCTACGGGTGACGTCACAGACACTACGTCCATGTTTTTTACAGTCTGTGATCACAACGCACTGGGACAGCTAACCAATCACAACACATTTTGTTTTTCAGAAGGCGGGCCTTCATTAAACCCGGAACTAATCAAGCCATTTGTGCCAGGCTGGGGAGAAAGATATTGTAAAAATGTAAATTATGTGAAAAATAATGCATTTTTCGAACCACCAAGCATTAGAGCATGTTGTAGTATATCCCCCAAAATTGTAAAAGAGCATGATAGGACCCATTTAAAAACTTCCACTTTCCACCAAAAAGTCTAACCTGGTCTACTGGACCTCCAAAAAAGTGCCTAAAACCTGTCTAAAATCAGTCAAGAGACCAGCCTAGGATATTTTAAGCAAGGATACTGAGAAAATAACAGCATAGAGGTTTGGAATGAGATGAGGTTATAAATCGAGAAATGACAGAATTTAAATTTTTGGGTGAATTATTGCTTTAACAAGTTATTTTCTGTCCTAGATATAGCAAGATTCATTGTTTCCAAGATCACAAACAACTTCATTATGATTGTTCATATTCAAAGAGATAAAAGAAAGCTTGCAAAAACATTCTGCTATTGTTAGGATTTCTTCTGAAGACTTGTAACAGAAGAAATTTTCGCTTTGGTTTGGAAACTCGTGACAAATAAACCCAATCTGGACTGTCACCACATTTGTAAAGCCATAATTTGACAAGTGTCGATGCCGCCGGCGATTTCACTTTGTCATGTACAGATTGATAAATGATCAGTAAGTGTTTGAAGTGCTGGATCATTGTCCCGCCAATCACCTCTTAAATTCACGGAGGTATAGTTCCAGAGAAAGAACGGTCAATGCCATCAATCTCATCTGAACACGACCACATCACACTACCATTACGAGATACGGTCTCCGCCTCGACCATCGCCTCTTTTTTATTCCGCTGTGTAATGATCATGAGAAAGCTTCCGCAGTCAAATGATCCCTGTCAGGGATAATGAGAACAATAGAGAGCCACAACAAGAAAATACTGACAATTAAATTAGCAACAGCTTCATCACAATGTTATTTGTTTTGTGTTGCGTAAACAAACAATAGTCATTCTACAGTTCGACTGTTTTAAAATTGCTTTTTTGCAAAGCAATCACCCTCACACAAACTATGAATTATCCACCAACATTAGCCAACGAGATTGCGACTATCCTACAAGTGTGAAATAAATAGATTGTTTTGAGACTTCTGTTGATTTTATGCATAGTACTGTAAATTAAAATACACAGAAAACAGCAAACAGACTCTGACTAGAGGGAAATCTAGACTGCAATGACTATTTTTTATACTAAGATGCCAGCATATAAGTTTAAATGGTGGCTTTTCATCAACAGACCCCAGGAAGCCTAGATACTTTTTCGTTTCAAGCCACGACCTAACACACCTGATTCAATTAATCAAGTGTTGATTGCTCCATGTAGCATAATTGAGTTGAACCAGGTGCCTATTTACTGTAGGTTTTGGATAAAAAGCAATTTTCTCAACTGAGCTTGCAGGACTGGAAGGAAAGAAAATGTACTGGTCTGAATGATCTCATAGCAAACCTTGATCCTCGTTTGAGTAATAAAACTGAATTCCATCTGGAAAGTACAACAACAGATATAATGGGAGTCACCACAGGTCTTTAAAGCATAGGCTATAATCAAAAGTGCTTTAAATTCAGTGAAAATCCCCTAGAAAGTTTAAAGTCCACTTGAAGCAAAAACCCCATGAAATCCATGAATCCATGTCCGTATCTATACTCCTCATCATTTTTTGTACAATCAAATACTGTGAAAGAGTGTGCCCTCTCAGTAAATTGTAAATACCATTTCTCTCCAGGTCCAATCAGGGTTCATGACCGTGAAGCCTATTGGCTATTCAAAAAAGGATGACTCCTTTCATATATACAACTTCCTTCAGACGCAGGAAAGAAAACTGCACGCTATATCCCATTTTCATGGAGTATTTAACTTTCTATTCAAGCTTTTACTATCTTCTCTGAATGCTTACTAGTAGATTTGGCAGGAGTGTTGCAATGGCTGAAATGGAAGCAAATGGAAAAACAAACAGAAATGCGAAAGAAAGAGAGCAGAGAGATGGAACACTTACTTTTGAAAGGGGAGCCTGATGTCCAGTGGAACAAAACAAAATGGAAAACATGATGAGAACCATAAAAAGCAGTGAACATGAGAACAGGAATGAATAAAATGGAGGCCAATCCCAACTTGCCACTTTGGGGTTCATCTTATGAAACGGTGAGAAAATCACCTTGCTGACTCACATTTGGCCAGAATATACTATGTGAATGGCTTGTTAAGTCCCAAAGTGGCAAAACTGGGTGACCCAATTAACTGTCGTGAAATGAGTGCAGGAGAGAGAGCGAATGTGGGGACTGTGAAAACACAGGGTGCCGAAGCAAAGATGAAGAAAAATAAGATAAGAATTCATGTCAGCCTGTCTCTGACTTACATCAATGGAGCAATTCACTCCTGCCATCAGCTATTGTACTCCCAATAGAAGAATAAACAAGTCTTGTTTTGTGTTTTTTTACTGTCTCTTTTTCCCCATTTTTGTAAAGCTTCTGGGTATCCCAATGGGAGTCGAGCTTATTGCTGTGTAACTCCTTTTTTGTAATGTTATTACAAAGTGCTTTTGAATTGGATCAATAAATTGGATTAATACAGTGACAAGGAATGAGACTTTTTCTGCAATTTAAACTTTAGTCACTTAATCCCTGCGAGTGCAGAAGGAAATTAAATAATCAAACTAGAACTGTGTTTCTGCTCATCCCACATTTCTTGCAAACTGACTTTTCTAATCTGCTTTCTAAGTGGAACATTCTGAGCCAGCGGCTTCTTGTGACATGCAATAATTAAACCAGTAGATTTGTAGGAATTTTGAAAACTACATTACGAAATATAAATATGGATGACGTTTCAAATGTGGAGAGCTCCACAACACAGAGTCAATCAAGCACTGCAAACCAGATCTCGAATTTCACCTCGCTTCACTTTAATAAAACTACAGTGTGAAAGCCTGTTTCCACCTGAGAGCAAAAATAAGCTTAAAGAGATAGCTCACTCAAAAATTAAAATTCTGTCATGAATTACTCACCCTCATGTCGTTCCAAACCTGTAAGACCTTCGTTCATCTTCGTATCACAAATTAAGATATCTTTTATTAAAACTGAGAGCTTTCTGACACTGCATAGAGAATAATGCAACTACCACGTTCAAGGCCCAGAAAGGTAGTAAGGACATTGTTAAAATAGTCCATGTGACATCAGTGGTTCAACCACAATTTTATGAAGCTACGAGAATACTTTTTGCGTGCAAAGAAAACAAAAATAATGACTTTATTCAACTAAGAACTAAGAGAGATGGACGTTCTATGCTCCTGCGCTCCTGCGCCAGCAGTTCCAGCATCGAAGACTGACACAGAAGAGAAGAAACGGTTGAATAAAGTTGTTATTTTTGTTTTCTTTGCGTACAATATGTATTCTCATAGCTTCATAAAATTAAGGTTGAACCACTGATGTCACATGGACTATTTTAACAATGTTTTCACTACCTTTCTGGGCCTTGAATGTGTCAGGTGCGTTGATGTCTATGCAGGGACAGAAAGTGTTTCATCAAAAATATCTTAATATGTGTTTTCCGAAGATGAAAGAAAGTCTTGGAATGACATGAGGGTGAGTAAGTAATGACAGAAATTTAATCTTTTGGGTGAACTATCCCTTTAAAATAATAAAAAAGTGACATTCTGACATATGAAGTTGCAATTTTGAGTTATAAAATCGCAATTATGAAAATATAATCGGTATAAATGATGATATATTTGTGATATATAAAGTTGCAACTATGAGAAAGTCGCAATTGTGATATTGCGTCATGCTACAATTATGAAAACTACGTCACAATTATGAGATATAAAGTTGCAAAAATATGCACAACTGTAAGCTATAAAGTCTGAATTGTGAGGTACATGACCACAATTACCACTGCAATTATGAAAACATTTTTAAAAAATTATGAGCTTTAAAGTCACAACTGAGATTTAATGTTACAATTATGAGAAATAAAAGTAACAATCAATTGTGAGTTATAAAGCTATGATTGAGTTTTAAAGTGGCAATTATGCTGAAATCACACATTTTCAGAAACAGAAAATTATAAAGAAAGAATTGTATATTCCCTACTGTAGTGTAAAGCAAAAATAATATACCTATGACATATTCATTTTCACTCAGGTCAGTTGTTTCATAATATATGGCTATTACTGTCATAGGAATAACAATAATATAAAATTGTTGTTATTATTACTATATTCTAGGGCTGTCAGACGATTAATCTTGATTAATCGCATACAAAATAAAAGTTTGCCTAATATACATGTGTGTGTAATTATGTATATATAAATACACACAAATTAATGTATATATTTAAGAGAAAGATGTTATTTATGTACAAAATATTTGTATTTATATATAGTATAAATTAAAAATTATAATAAATAAATATATTTGTAAATATTTCTTAAATATATACATGAATGTGTTTGTATCTATATATACATAATAATTACACACAGTACACACACATATAATAGGCAAACTCAAACTTTTATGCTGTATGCGATTAATCGTGATTAATCGTTTGACAGCCCTACTATATTCTAATTTGTTTGGCTTCCTAAAACACCAGTGTGAATGTAATTTAGACTGAGACAGCATACCACAAATAAAAAGAGGGTTGAGTCCCCTTTAAAGTTCAGGTACAAGTCCATTTACTGACTTTTTTTCTGACTGAAATTTTCTTGAAGCTCTTAATTTGGAACTCTCAAACTGCATTAGATAGAAGAATTTAACTTAAAAAAATAAATAAATAAAATATCATTATCGTACCATGAGATTCTGATATTGTTACATCCCTATTATTTTATTTTAAGGCAGAAACAGGCTTACATTCATTGCACACCTAGAGTATATTAGAGCAAAAGCAATCAAACTAGCTCTAGTTAAACATGTGAAATCCCATCTGGAATTATCTTCAAATGATACTGCTGTACAAATGCAAAATATCTATGCAAAATATCCCAGCTTCATGGAGATTAGATCTTATTATTGATATTACAGTTTCTGAGAGTCTAACCCTGATCTGATCGTGGATATGAGGTTAAAGAGGGTTTCATCATCTACTCTACAGAAGAGTGCCCAATCAGCACGGACGACACTTAACAGAGCACACGGCTCTCAGTAGACACGAGACACAGCTGTTGCCTGGCACATGCTGGCACCGGCAGAAGAGCCGTACGGACGGGGAGGAGCGCCACATCACTGGGAAGCACTGCTGAGGTGAGAGGCTGCAGTGACACGAAGGCCTTCAGGAAATCGTTTAAACACACGGACACACACTTAAATGAACACGCACATTCACATATAAATACAAAAAGCACACGCAGAGGACAAGCAATGCATCTCCTGGGAGTGAGATCCAGCAGGGTCCAGGGCAGGGATGCATTGTGGGTAGTAAGGTCTGCTGCTGCACTGAGGAGGGGGGGTTGATGGGTAAAGAGAGCACTAGGGTCATATGAAAAAGAGACTAAAAGAGGGACTGAGAGAGGAAGACAGAAAGAGAGAGGCACTTACGGACAGGTTGGGTTTTAAAGCTCTCAGGAGGGCTGCTTTCTCCTTCACCCTTGCCGTTGATGGCTGATATCTTGACCTCGTACGTGGTCTCTGGCTTCAGCCCAACGATGGTGATCAAGTTGAGACCTGGTTTAGACAGATTTAGAGCTCCAATAAAAAATCTGACATAAAAACATGGAATTGGATGATAAAATATGTCTGGTTTCAACAAAGCATATC
Source organism: Labeo calbasu (assembly GCA_019740295.1). Classification (NCBI taxonomy): domain Eukaryota; kingdom Metazoa; phylum Chordata; class Actinopteri; order Cypriniformes; family Cyprinidae; genus Labeo; species Labeo calbasu. The sequence continues at coordinate 10,738 of JAHKKF010526444.1, forward strand.
CCAAATCCTCCCCCAAAAAACTGTTAAATATGACATACTAAATTGATTGGCTTACCAAAATGCACATTTTATCGCAGCATATGTCCTTTAGAATTATAGAGAATTGGTTTGTTTGAAATTATTTACAATTTGTCTTAACAAAAAACAATTCAGATTTTAAGGGAAAAGGTGCAAAATGGATTTAGATACAATGAGAAGAATATTACGTAAACAAATACATAAGGAGCGGTAAGTGAAACTTTATAAATAATGGGTTTCCAATTCTGAGAAAATCTGCAGGACTTTTTGTGGGTATTTCTGTGGGCACAGATCCCGTGTGGGCCTAGTCATCGCTCGGACGTTTTCCCAGAAGACCCTGCAAAGCATTTTGAGTTTCATGATTGTAGTAAAATACATTTTAGTTTGATCCAAAAATGATTCTCCAATTAGAGTCATCACTCAGAGGTTTTCCCACAGGTCCTTTCATTTTTGTATTATTCAACGATTAGTTTTCGTCGTCGAATTTCATTGGAAAAGAGTGCTGATATGTCTTTGTGCTCCAGGAACCCAACTTTTGAAACTATTTTCTTCGGCAGAACAAAAGCAAAAAAGAAGTATTTTTTAATGCACACCAAGGATGCATTTATATGGTAAAAAAATCAGCAGTAACAGTAATATTGTGAAATAATATTGTTAGAATTAAAAAGAATATATATATATATATATATATATATATATATATATACACACTACCGTTCAAAAGTTTGGGGTCAGTACATTTTTATTGTTTCTTTTCTTTTTTTTTTTTTTAAGAAATTAATACTTTTATTCACCAAGGATGTAT
>JAHKKF010526445.1:0-14599 GCA_019740295.1 Labeo calbasu
CATCATTTTGTGCCTATGTGACACTAGAAATTTCAGTTAGTACAGTGCAAATGAAGGCATAAAACAATTTCATCATCATCATCACGTGCTTCCATATGTGTATAAACAAAATCGTGCGTCTGTTCCATTCACATTCACAGAGACACTCAGAACATGCAGGATTCATATTTAAATTGTATTTTTGCGGCTTAATATTTACAGACACTAGTGTCCATATCGCGACTAAGTTAGGCTAAGAGTACTACTGCTGACCTACTTTTGATTAACTCATCCAAGACATTCCACATTATACAGTAAATTCCATTTATAACTGGATTCCGCGATTCCATCCGCGTTTTCCACATTGTGGAAATCATAGATAATATTGAGGTGTTTTGCTACTTCAGTGTGTCGTTAGTGGATTGAGTTTTATTGCAGCTTCAGCAACGTCTGCTACTGTCTTAACTTTGAGAGACAACTGATGGGTGAGTGTTCACTGAAGCCTACAGTTAGCAAGCGTTTTCGGTGTGAGAGAGTGTTCCGTGTTGATTGGTCGGACTCGTGGCTCTCAACAAATCAGATTAGCGGTGGGCAGAGATTGCTCTCGGCCACAGAGTGGTGAGTTCCAACAGGCTGCATCAGCATCAGAACCAAATAGCGCGTTTCAAAATTAAATTATTTTATCTGCTTTGAAAATGACCGATATGAGCATCATAAAAATGGCTAATATCGACGCCGATAAATGGCCAGGACGATAATCGGTCGACCCCTAATGTACAATAGCATTATGGTTTATTATGATTTTTAAATGGGTTTAATACTTTATATCATGCAGCCTTGGAAAACAGTCTATGCGTTTCATGGATTCTTGACTGTGGAATCCGTGGAATACCACTTCTAGTATTTTGCGAATCAAGTATTTTTAAAATCAGTTCAATCGAGGAATCATGTGTCACATAACTTGTGAGGAAGGGGCGAACGAAGACAAAGGTCAAAGATAAAGTCTTTATTTTAATCCATAGGTAGTTCCAAAACAGGTAGATCCACAACAGGAGGGTAGAAACACTCACGTACACATTGACAAGACCGGACGGCAAACACTGCACTGAAACCAACTTATAAAGATAGGTGATTACAATGAACTTAATTAAGACACAGGTGATACAAGGTTAACTAATGATGATTAAACGAGGACAGGAAACAGGAACAAACAAATATGAGCAACAGAGGGAGAAACCAACATAAACAGTCCAACATTACTCCCCCCTCCTGGAAGACGCGACATCTGTAAAATAAAAAAAGGAGGGAGGACACAGAAGGGACCCGGAGCAGGAGGAGCCAGGAGGAGCCAGGCGAGACCCAGGCCGCAGCCTTGATGATGGCCCACGGAGGGAGGAGCCATGGTGGAGGAAGGGCTGACGACTCCAGGGGGCCGACCGATGGCGGCGGAGCAGGTGGTGGTGGAGCCTGAGGCGGAGACAGAAAGCCGATGAGCCAGGATGACACCGAGGATCCGGAGGGCCAAGGCGGAGCCCAAGGCTCTGGCGACCGAGGTGGAGGCGGAGATCCGGAGGTCCGCGGCGGAGCCGGAGCGACAGAGGACTCAGGTGGAGCTGGAGGGAGGAAGGAGCCCAATGGAATCGGTGGAGTCCTGAGGCAATGGCGGGACAATGACCGACCAAGGCGGAGCCGGAGGGACGACGGGGCCCGGTGGAGCTAGTGGGGCGATGGTGGAGACGAGGGAGCTGGGAGCCGGGGTGGGGCTGCTTGGTCAGAGGGCCGAGGCGGAGTCCAGGACTCAGAGGCTGGAGGCGGAGACGAGGGATCCTCCAGCCACGACGCTGATGGAGATTGGCCGACCCGTAGCGTGCCCACCACACAGATGGTGGGCTGAGGGTGAGCAGAGGGGCTGCCAGGAGACAGCGGTGGCAGAACTGAGGCAACAGGGATGATAGATGGGGATAACAGAGGGAGGGNGTGGGTGGGAAACCCAGGCAGGCAGATAGTTCATGGCAGGCAGATAGTTCAGGGCAGGCAGATAGTTCAGAGGATGGTGAAAGAAGAGGGGGCATGTCTTCACATACATCTCCATAGAAATCGATCAAGTCTTGTTCCAAATATAACAGTCCTAGATCCAGTCTCAGCTCACCCTCAGCGGCGGTGCAGTAGGTGGGGCTCTCCATAGCCCCCTTTTGCTCCACTGGCACTTCTACCGTAGCGGGTGCTGAGATACAGTAGGATTTATAGGGTTAAACTGTAAAGATGTGTAAATGATTGCCGTTTATGGTGTTATGTTGTCATGTTCCTTTTTTTATGTGTATGGATTGGCTCCATTCACTTCCATTGTAAGTCCTTCACTGTAACACATATTTGTTATTTTTCTTTAAAGAAAAGAAGATACAAGTGGGAAATAATTTCTCTGCCAATCAATATGAAAAAAAAAAAAATGCTGTCTATAGAATATTCCCAGAATATTCCTTTCAGTAAAAGTCTCTTTCCTTTCCATTGAATCTCATTGCTGTCTAGGAGAAGCAATTGAGATATTAAGATCCCAATTGTGATTTTTCTTTCTTATAGGCTCCTCTGTGAGTTAAATAACCACTGTACACTGGCTGAGAAAATGCAAGGCCAAACCTTTCTTCACTGTTTTTGACCAAACTTATATCCGGCCCATAAATGAAAGCACCCAGAGGCAGGAAGCGTAAATAAAGTAAATTGCTATAGGATGCCATAACATGAGGCTGTTTGAAATAGAGGGTGAAGTGACAGTCATTTAAAAGCTCATCTGGCTGGGCTGGCATGGTGTTACTCAACAAGACAAATGACTGTAGTAGTCAGCTTGCTGTAGTGGCTTCACCAGCAGCCAGAGGAAACCTACTTAATAGATATTACAAAGCAAAGCGAGAAAGTTCTGCACTACTCTGCTCACACAAGCTATTTCTTAAAGACTGCCCATGTTTCTTTCCCTACAGTACCTCTCCTCTTTTAGCTATCTCGGCATACTGCGTTTTTCTCTAAAGCTTTCATCACCTCTCCTCCCCAGCTGCCTTCAGCATCGCCTACACACAGCTGCCTCGAGCATGACTTCCCGGGCAGATGCTTCCTCTGGACACTGGAATAGAGAGAGTATAAGTTCAATGTGCATGATACTGACAAGGACAGCGCTGTATATTTAACCGCAGTCAAGGAGGAGGAAAATATAGAGACTTCATCTATTATGGGGAAAGGTCTTATTTCAGCTATGGGCATTTTGGTCCTGACTAAACTCGCTTAAAACAAACTTTTTCACACTCTCGCTAGTTTAACTTGTCCAGTAACAAAGTTCAACAGTGTATATATTCATAAATCACAGGAGAGTTCTGTCATGTTTTCTGAAAACCAAGAATATTTCCAGCACATTTTTAAAAACTGTATTGTATTTAATATCGACTTGAGACGGAAATTATGATAGCAGGAATGACGTTTTGGCATCTTGCGTGTTTGGTATCCGCTATTTTTAACCAAAGTAATATTACTGCATCCAAAGACTTGCTATATACGCTGATTTTAAACCATTAAAACACTGTCAACAGAGGCGTCGTGTTTTGTTTATGTTTGGAAGGCAACTTCACAGAGTGTGCTCTTGAAGGGTTGCCATGTCCACTTATTATAAGTGATGCTTATTAAGCATTTTTGTGCTTGTTGTTTGGGCTCATAAAGCGATCCAGTTTATGAAGTTAATAAAGCAGGCAGGTGTAGGTTGCTATATTTTGATATGGGGCCTATTCCCAAGATAACACATTTGAATTTGAGTTTGTTATGGGCTTGTTCTTATTTGCTTTTCTAGCAAGATCTGGCAACATTAATGAGTCAACAACACACCCTGTGATTTCTTGCACTCAGCATACAGAAGAGACACACTCTGATACATGTTTAAATAAGTCATTAACAGCTAGTTGTTCAGTTTCATACACATTGCGTAGAATTAAGTAATTGCATTTGTAACTACATTTTTCGAGAGTCGAACCACTGACAACAGACAAGACAAGAAATTTTTCCATTTTAACAAATTCAAACAATAAATACCATTTTGTGGCATTTTGTGACAGATCGCTTTTCAAGTGGCACATGAACATCACATTTTCCATCTTTACTAGTTACAGCATGAAATAAACATGAATGAACATCAGAAGGTATCTTGTTTCAACCATGGAAAGATGTCAGTACACTATTTTTCAAGTCCAACAACATTAATTTACTCTCCTGTCTGGTTTGTTTGTCAAACAAAATAGCAGATTCAGCATTATGATTGGTTAGATCGCCTGTCAATCAAACTTTCTGCGAAGGATCAGCTGACCGAATTTAGCTGTAGTGTGCACGTGGACAGTGACCACCTAGTACAGTCAGTGCAAGATGCGAATTTGCACTGGGCGAAGCGTATGAAATGAATTGGGCAATGCGACTGCCGCAAACGTGTGATATTGCGTCTTCGCTTATTGACACGTAAGTCTAATTTGAGACACCCGGTTGTATCAGAAAATGGAGGAAAGCATTATGCAATGATTTTATTCGGACAAGTGACATGAAAAACATCTCGCCAGTAATCTAGAGTGATAACGTGATGAGAATATTCCTTTCACATTTGGTGTGCACACAGCATGAGGCTAATTGCACAATACAAGGCCAAACCATTCTTCATTGTTTTTGACCAAACTTATAGTCAGCCCATGAAAAACACAAACAAACAACAGTAACTTGTCTAGCAACAATGTGCAACAGTGGATATTTATACTTTACAGGAGAATTCTGTCTCTTTTTTTTTTCTGAAAATCAAGAACATTTCCACTGTTCACCTTTTTCCTGAGCAAATAAGGCAGTGTATTAGGCCTGTTTACACAAGTGCGTTTTCATTTTAAAATGGTGATCCTCGTCTACACTGGCTTTTTCACTGCGTCTCAGAAACGATCTCTGTCTACACTACACAACTGAAAACGCATGTCACGTGATCATTCATGCAGGTACAACCATAGATATGTATAGGTAGATGCCCTATTATTTAGATGGCGCACACGTCTACATGCTTGAAGCGGTCAAACGGGGAATCTACCTATATATATCTATGGGTACAACAATGAGCATGATGTTATTGTTTACATGGTCATCAAAGATACACAGCAAATGTGGCAGCCACGGCATCATTTTCAAAAGTCTCAGTTTTGGTATGTTTACACTGAAATGCAACTCTGGAGTTTTCAAACTAAAACAAGGTCTGCAGCTTTTTCAAAAGTCTCTGTTTTCGAGGGTCAAAAACGCTGGATCAGTGTAAATGATAGTCGTAACGGTAGCAAAAGTTGTGTTTTAAAAAGAAAACGCACAGTCTTAGCCTACTAGTATCTAATTTTAAATAATTTTACTAAATATACATATACTGGCTTTTCCATTGTTGTAGACCATCGTTGTACAAGTAGGATGGTTGGTCGGTATTTGTCCCACCCCTCCTCTATTTACAGCTGTGTAAATAATGACAGTGATGAGTGCTGTGTTTTACAGTTAACTCAGCTACAAAAAAAAAGGCAAGGGCAAGTGTAATTTTTATGGCAGTGCATCAAAATTCAGTGTCATCAGTTTGCCAAAAAAAAACAGAACATTTTACGCACCATTTACACGTGGTAGGGAGCAGGTGTACATTTCTTTCATTTTTTTTTTTACATTTCTTTCTACCAACTGACATTTTAAAAATCAAACATTTACATGAATTCGAAAGTTTACGTCAGAACGGCTTTACGAACGATTTACACAAAATTTCGTTCTGCTCATGTTTCATGAACGAGGCCCAATGTTTCAAGTCCACCGAAAGTTAGTCTACTCTCCTGTCTGATTTGTTTGTTGGACAGAATGGCCTGTCAATCAAGCTCGTTACGAACGGTCAATTGGACGATGCGAAAATTTCAACTCGTGTGGAAAATTTGCATGTAGAGTTGTCGCGCAAGCCAATCAGTGAAGAACTTATTGACACGTATGTCCAGTTTGACACGCCCAGTTGTTGTGCACACCAAACGCAAATACTCTCATTGTGTTATCGCTTTAGATCAGTGGTTCCCAACCACATAATACAAGGCCAAACCATTCTTCATAGTTTTGACCAAACCTATATTCAGTCTATGAAAAACACAAATAAAAACTGTAATTTGTTTAACAAAGTAGATATTCATACTTCACAGAAGAATTCTGTCATTTTTTTTCTGAAAATCAAGAACATTTCCACTGTAATTCAAAATATGTCATTTAATATCATTCTGAGATGGAAACGACAATAGCGAAAAAAGGACGTTAAATGTTTTTTGGAATAAAATGGCTGCGTCCTTTTCTTCCTGAAGGCTAATTTCACAGCTAGCTTGTTATTTATCTGAAATACACACAATATACAGTACATAGAATATTTTCGTACTTTTGGCATAATTTGACAATTGCAGCCTAATTGGAAATAAATAAAATATGTGAAATCTTCCTTGATTTCCCTTTGTTTTCTTCACACATTACATATCTCATATTTCATTTCAAGCAGCCTGTCCACTGACAGTTTTGTTTCCATGGTAACCAAGAACACTAACTTATGAAAAAAGTTTATTGGGGACAAATGGCTGGTTTAAAAAGAAAATAGAACAACAACTGAGAATAATAACTGGTCTATAGATAGACAGATAGATAGATGTTTAGAATGTATAATACAGACAGCTGATGTTTAACAAACATTTTTTTTAAAAAGTAAAAAGCATAAAATAAAAGTTCCCAGATGTAGATGTTTGATGGATTTGTAGAATCAAATCTGTGTATGTGTGCGAGGGAAGAAAGAGGGTGGTGAAGATGTAGGGTCTATTCGCGATAAGGGGGTTGACATCAGTTGATAACAGCGTGTGTGAGCCAAAACACCAGACTCTTTGAGCTGTCAGTCAGGTTTACACACATACACACACACCCCTCCTTCTTTTTCCAGCCTATCTGAGATGTCAGATTGGATAGCTAATAGCCCCATCGATGTGGAAATAGCATCTCAAAGCAAATAAGATGCTGATGTCTCTCAAACAGGAAGAAAATCAATTACACACCATTTTTAGTTTTGCTGCTCTGAGACGTAAAGGCCAAACACAATTATCAACAACACGAAAACAAATACAATACGAACTGACAGAATCACATGAGCAGCTATCTAATAGATGTCAATGGAGACTGACCAGCAGAAAGCAATTATATTACATAAATCAAATACCACAACAATATAGAAGGAACTGCAATCAAATTGCATTTTCTTACCTCAGATAGAAAAAGCATTTTGGTGATAACTTGTTTACAATCTGAAGTAATTGTTTTACCTGTAAAATAAGAGATAAGTTTAAAAAGAAATTAAAACAACTTGTGGAAATTAGAGTTAAAGAACCTCTGGTCAGTCTTATCAATGCAGAGCTAATTTTGCACGCATGTTGCTGTCCATACTTATTTATTACATCTCTATGGAGATGTATTGCTTTAATTATCTTGTATTGTATTTTCGTTTTAAGCCTGATTAAATTGCACGTTTTGTCATGCTTAGGCAAGATCGGCAGCCAATGGCGTGACATCGCTCCGCCTCCTAAGAACACTAAAGTACTTCTTTTGTTAAAGCCTATTGTACGCTCACATCTCCCGCTCCCTTTTCTTTTCTCAGGATATTAAATGTCCTTTTCCCCTTCCAAGTTTTTGTTAAACCTTGTTCTGGTTTCTTCGATTGCTGTTTTAGTTTTGACTACAATGTTTAAATATAGCTGCAAGCAGCGATGACGGGCCCAAGCCATCGGCGCAACCACCACCCTGATGGCATCAGGAAAACGATGTTTAGGGGGCACGTGGATTTACAGTAATGCTCTGATTGTCTGGTTTTAAAGGATACAGAAACTAAAGGGTTATACTATAACATCAAGCGACTGAAACACACACATACACACAAATAGTTAATATCAGTTAAAACTGAATACATTTTTAAAATGTAAAGTCGTAGCTGTTAACATTAATTAATAAACTGCGAATTAACATGAACATTTTTATTGCCCTTATTTGACACCGTCTTTTATTGGACTATAAAGCATTGGATTTGATGATTTGGATCATGAAATAAATACTGAATTTGTTCACATTTTCTCTTCTATTTCTCCTAATGATGTTGCTGCAAAGATGACATTTTTGTAGACTAAAACCTCACAATATGTTCCAGTTTCATCGTTCCAAATTTTTTAAAATGGGTTTTTGGTGAAATGCCTTGAAATAAGGTCTGTGATTAAAACACAAGCTCAAAATATTTTCATGTTTTACTCTGTGATACAAATCAGCATCACATCAGTAATATCCTCTTGTGATTTTTTTTAAAGCTTTTGCTTGTCTTAAAAAAAGCCAGTTGCTAACAAGTGGCTAAATAGGACTATGGAGATTTTGGGGACATTAAACGTTATCATTAAACACCAAACAGAAAAACAAATCTACTCACTAGTCTTTTACAGCCTCATTGCATTTATAATCAAGTGCTTGCAGACTATTTTAACTTAAAATGTTTTTTAAATAAAAACTGAAAGAGTTATTGGAAGGTTAATGGTGGTCACATTAAAATCATGCGACGGTAGTTCATTTATAGCCTAAGTTCAGATTTTACTTCTGTTGATTGTATTTAGGCTTCAGAATTCATAAAAGTTGTTTATTAGTGAAGATTGTGATGAACAAAACATGTAAGAATCCAAATCTTTTGTTGCTCACAGAGCTGCAATCATTTTGCAATAATCCAAAAACCAATGAAAAATCCTGTTGGGTTTTTGTCGAAGGAACTAGGGTGATGCAAATGTACGGGTTGGCCTACAAAAATAGGTCATCACTGCAGAACACTATTAAACTTTGGTGCAAAATAAACACTATCTTTTCACATAGTGATATTTATATATTATTGCTGGTAAGCATTAAAGCTTTAACAGCCATACAGAACACCTTGCAACCATGTAGCAATTCCCAGGTTAACGACCTACAACACCTTACTGTATGTAGTTGTAAAGAATACATCTGAAAGCATGACAACACAATAAAAAGACATTATCTGATTTGTCCTAACATGTTCCTGGTACGCTTCCAACATTCAATTCTATTGTTTGGAGGTATCAACTATAAAACACTTTAGTTGCAATCAGCAGCACTTTCGATGCAAATGAGCTCTTCTGTTTTCAAGATCCCGTTGTGACCGAAACAAAGACAATGATGACAATAATGCATGTTGTTCCATCAATTTCTCTTCTGGTATTTTCGCTGCAAGAATAGACACATAATCATTCATCTCCGGTACACCATTGTTACAGTAAAATTTCTAATCGTTCCCATTACAGATTGTAGCCCCCTGATTTACAATGGACGTAGAAGCCAGTTATAATTACTCTGTGATATATAGGGGTTATTATACCATATTGAACACTATAATACCGTAAAAGGCCTCCACGCCATCCATTCAAAATCTGTGGGGGTGTAGACCGCCTTGGAGCATTGAGGTGTGACAGACCTTTGATGAAGGACTTCATTTAGACCTGTTTGTGCAGTGGCTGGTCAGTCTAAGCTGAAAGAGACCTGCGGGGGATCGCGTTAAGAGACCTCTCATTAGAGAGAGTGAGGCATTATGGAGTCTTCAAGCCCATTCGATGGCCACATACGGTTTTAGTGTTTGCTTTTGGAATTTCTCTGTCTCGCAGGGGTAGATCACAGAAAAGTGCCAGTTAGATTTCAGTAGTATAGCATCGAGGGGATTATGCCACCTGTTTGTGGTGCCAGGACTCGTGTTGGACAATGCTCAGTTTAAGTGAGGACAAATACCGGCCTCTGGCGAAACTGGAAAGTTTAAGTAGCACACTTGCCGTCGGAGAAGATGGAGACTTCCAGACTGTTACATAAAAATGTATGACGTATATGAACATATTCAATCCAAGCCCTGAAGCTGATTCAATCTTTAGCTTATGAGGGAAAAGGAGAAGGAATTGTCTGCAATTTTCAGCAGCATGGGCCAGAACAATGTTCTCACCAAAACCAAAATAGCTTGTCTCAGGTGAAAACAAAAAGTTATGATACTTGTTGTGCATAATTAAGGATGCACAATATATTAGTACAATAAGAATGATCAACCATCAGCATATGTTGATATTGGATATTTAATTATGGATGCTTTTCTTCACTTTAGAATAGGGAACACGTTCACTACTAGAACTATCACTGAGTTTTCCCTGAACAAACTCTTAATTTGCTGCTTATTAATAGTTAGGAAGGTATGGGATTGGATTAAAGGATCTAAAATATGATCATGCAGAATAAAGCATTAATATGTGCTTTATAAGTACGAATAAACAGCCAGTATGATAGTAATATGCATGCTAATAAGCAGTTAATAGTGAGAACTGGACTAATAATTCCGAAATCTTTAGCAAATATCTTTTTTTTTTATATAGAAGCCTGTTTCCGGCACTCAGTAAAAATTTTAAAAAGGTAACTGCGACTTTTTGTCTCACAATTCAGACTTTTTTCCTTGCAATTGTGAGCTTTTGACTCAGAAATGACAAACTTGCAGTTCTGACTTTTTTTCTCAAAGTCGTTAGATAAAATTGGCAATTGCGAGATTTAAGCTTGCAGTTGTGAATTATAAAGTTAAAATTGCAAAATACAAACTTGCAATTCTGACTTTTTTCAGATTAGCGTGATATAAACTCACAATTATGAAATGAATGTATGAAATTACAGGATATCAAATCTGAATTGCGGGGTATAAACTCACTATGGCGAGAAAGAAAGTCAGAATTGTCAGATATAAACTCGCGATTCTGACTTTTTTCTCAGTATTGTGTTTTTGTATCTTAAATATCAATTTTATTATGGAAGCCTGTTTCCAGCACTTAATAATTTTTTTTTAAAAAGGTAATTGCGACCTTTTATCTCACAATTCTGACTTTTTTCCTTGCAATTGCGAGTTGTGAGATATAAACTCGCAACTGTGAGTTTTAAGTCAATGTAAATTATAAAGTCAAAATTGCAAAATATAAACTAGAAATTCTGATTTTTTTTTTTCTGAATAGAGTAATATAAACTCACAATTGCGAGTTATGGAATTGCGAGATATAAAATCTAAATTGCAGGGTATAGACTCACTATGGCAAGAAAGAAAGTCAGAATTATGAGATATAAACTCGTGATTCTGACTTTTTTCTCAGTATTGTGTTTTTGTATCTTAAATATCAATTTTATTATGGAAGCCTGTAATCATAAACTTGCAATTGTGAGTTTTAAGTCGAAATTGTGAGATTTAAGCTTGCAACTGTGAATTATAAAGTCAAAATTGCAAAATATAAACTCGAAATTCTGACTTTTTTCTCTGAATAGAGTGATATAAACTCACAATTGCAAGTTATGGAATTGCGAGATATGAAATCTGAATTGCAGGGTTTAGACTCACTATGGCGTGAAAGAAAGTCAGAATTATGAGATATAAACTCTCAGTATTTTGTTTTTGTATCTCGAATATACAATTTTTTTTATGGAAGCCTGTTTCCACCACTTAATAAAATTTTCCTAAAAGTAATTGCGCTTTTAATCTCACAATTCTGACTTTTTTCTCTCAATTGCGAGTTTATATCTCACAATTCTGACTTTTTTCTCAGAAATGAGAGATAAACTTGCAATTGTGAGTTATAAAGTCCAATTCTGAGATGAAAAAAGGCTGATATTGTCAGAATTGCGACATAAAAAGTCGTAATTACTTTTATTTTACTTTTATATATTTTTTTACATTTATTTATTTTATTCTTTTTTGTTTGTTTATTTCAGTGGCGAAAATGGGTTTCCATAATTTTTATGTTCTAACAAGTGGCTAAAAATTGTAATTTTACCATATGAAAAGATTGTTTTTATTTATTTTGTGTTTTATTTTGCTGTGTATTTAGACAGAATAGTATTCAATAAGCCATAACATAAAAATAATTATCAGCTTATTGGTATCACACCAGAATTTTAATATACAGTAGGTACAGACAATCTTCCAATCTTCTCTTTAAGATAAAACTTCTTGTTTATCATCTATTGTTCCATGAAGAACCTTTAACATCAGTGGAAAATTTCTATTCCACAAAAGGTGGAAAAAGCTCTTCAGATTAATAAACTACTATTTGCACATTTAGAAAATGTCCCTATACCAAAAGTATCCTTTGAAGACCCAACCACAGTGGTTCTATGGACTTTCTGCAAAACCCCCCTTTTGGAACCTTTATATTTTAAGACTGAAAAATGTATTGGAAATGGAGACGCCATTGTGTCTAGAATGAGGAAAGTGCATCACGTGCAGTCATTATGATAAGTCATGGGCCACTTGGGAAAGGAGAAAGACGGATAACACCAATATTTATTTGCTAACAATGCTAACTAACAGTAGAAACAGAATGCTACCAGCGCATTTTCTTTTCCAAACAGCATTGTCTGAAGCACTCTAATGAAAAATAATTATTTTAGCTTGTTCTCTAAGCAAGAATATGCAATTTTACATTGTGCTGGCTAATGTTCCTTTGGATGAGCGCCACGCGCATTAATCCTTGTCTTTGCCTTTAACAAAGCTAAAGGTTTATAATCATCATTACTATTTATTCATTTACATTTTTCAAGCATTGCTTCAGCAATTTGAGGTACTGTGAAAATTAGTCCTCCACTGAGGTAGCCAAGACATCAGCTCTGTTCCAAAACCTAGTGAGCTGCTTCTGTATAGGCAGCATTTTGAAGCATCATAGGCACATAAGACTGTTCCAAAGTGTAATTTATTAAACTTAAACTTAATTATGCTGGCTCCTAAGAGACCATCTTTTGCCCAAAGTGAAAGGCAACATCGTATGTATCCTTCACGGAGAAAGTAATCCCAGAATGCACAGAAAAAGACAAAGAAACAAAGTTGATTATACCCAAGAATTTATACTTGTTTTTCAATACTAAAAAGTATAAATAGTTTAAAAACTGACTTTGTAACCCAAACATCCTGTATGCTATGCAAATTCATGCTAATCATTCCTCTCAAGCTTTGTGAATTTAAATCAATTGTGTTTTGAGTTGTGCGGTTCACTATTTGTATGGTGCAGAGAGTTGCTGCCTAAATTAGTCACTTATGAGGTTCCCATTCAGTTATAATGATGCCTTCGAAGGCAACTGCCTATGTAGTGAGTATGCTGTGCAGATGGTTTTTTAAATTTTCAAAAAAATTGTTCATTTCCTCACACGTTTATAGTGTTTCTGCACTGCTGTCAGTGATTTTTGTATGTGGAATAAAACCATTCAGCATTCTGACACAGTGAAGCCAACAAGCTCTCGCAGAGAAACAGCCAATGTCAGTGATTTTTCTAACATTATATGATCTCTATACTTTCAAGGCTTCAGATGATAGGGTATTTGATGGGATTGTAGGAATTGTTATCTGTAGAATGTGAAGCTTCCTTCCATAAAGTCAGTCGGCTTGAAAAGCAAACTCGCTGAGTTTTCAATCATTATGCCTGCTCTGTTTTATTCAAAGCTTTCAGGTGAAGATCAGAGGTTTGGCAGTCATGACAACTCACTATGTGTTCTGTAGAAGTCTAATAAAACATTACAGAGTGTATGTATTCTGCAGAGTGTTTATTATTTATTATTGTAGCACAGCATCTGCAGTCAGTAAAGGGGCCTTCATGCTGACAGTGATTTGCAGAGACGAAGTCATTCATTTTCAATGAGAGTTGGTGATTTCTGGCAGCGCGAGTGACAGTGCCAGTTGTGGGCGTGTCCAGCGATGTCACAAAGGTGATAAAAGTTTAACTTTATGCAAATGAACGGCAACTCGGTCTAGCAACAACCAGTACGAATGAAAACAATGCGCTTGTGATCCGTCAACAGTGAGTGATTTTATTGTTCTGTATGATTTGTCTGTGCTCACATGGTGCAATATAATTATGCATGGAAACTGTTAGAAATTGTCAGCACTGAATTTGATTCATGCATTGATAATTGTTCATCTTGTTCATAATATGATGAATTATGCACTACTGTAATTGTATATACCAACACTTTCACCTCCAGAATGAATTTTGAGCAGGAAGAAAACAGATTCTGTTTAAAATAGAATGAAGGCTTATTTTTACCAGCAAACATCTCATTTAGATGGAATGGATAGATAAATAGATAGATAGATAGATAGACAGACAGACAGATAGATGATAGATAGATAGACAGACAGATAGACAGATAGATAGATAGATAGATAGATAGATAGATAGATAGATAGATAGATAGATAGATAGATAGATAGATAGAAAGATAGATCGATAGATAGATGATAGATAGATAGATAGATAGATAGATAGATGGACAGACAGATGATAAATAAATAGATAGATGGACAGACAGATGATAGATGGATGATCCTGTAGATGGACAGACAGACAGATAGATAGATAGACAGAGAGATACACAGACAGATAGACGATAGATAGATAGATAGATAGATAGATAGATAGATAGATAGATAGATAGATAGATAGATAGATAGATAGATAGAAGGACAGACAGATGGATAGATAGATAGATAGATAGATAG
>JAHKKF010526446.1:0-34879 GCA_019740295.1 Labeo calbasu
TTACTACACTTTTACTATAATAAAACCATGGTTAATTTTCGTAAGGGTTAATATGGTTTTCTTGTATTTAACCCTCAGGTATTGCTTACTTATAATGTCATCATACATAACTATTTTTCAGTTAAATAAATGTTTTATATTTTAGTTCAATAATATTTATTTAATATCTTAAGGAGACCATTTAGTACTAAATACTATTTGTCCAATAATTATGGTCCATTAATGACTTAAAATATATATAATATTTTATATTTTTGTTACTTGTATTACAGTTTGTGTTGTATTTAAGGTTAAATAGAGAAAAGGGTTTTCAATTCCAATGCAAAGAGGGAAATTAGAGTCATTTTGTGGTTGGAAAAAAAATCATTTTCATTTGTAATGCCATGGTTTATCCACTAGTTATCTGTATGGCTCTTTACTAAATATACATGTATGTAGAATATTGCAGGTTATACCTGCTTACTTATTTTTAAGTTTTTCATTTGAATAAATATTTAGAAATGATTAAACACTATATTTTTAAATGTGACATTTTAAAAGTTAATACATCCTTTTTTAAATGATACTCGTGTAAGTACACACAATGAATGCGAGCAAATACTTAATTTAAACCAAGTTTAAAATTGTGCTTAAAAAAAGCATTCAGCTGCATTTTTATCCCATTATATGTACAGTATATACATATATATAGATATGGAATGGTGATCACCCCAAACTGAGAACACTTTCAATCTGAGGTCACAGGAAAAAATTGCAGAGCTTGGCCACTTGGTGGTGCTATTAGAGGGGAAAAAATAAAAATGTCTACAACTGCGCAACCATTTGTCCTTTCAGCATGGAAATTGGTGTGCACGGTCTTGGTGCCACAAGTGTCTATAAAGACGTTTGCGTATCGCAAAGAACATGTCTGCCATTGGCTGATGAATTTTGAGCACCTGTTAGACAAGGTTAACAGAGGCCGTCACGATTGGTATTTCGCACATACGCGCAATATTCATATCCTACAATAGAACTTCTCATTTCAGACAGCTTTGCCTGTAGAACCACTGCTGCCAGTCAAATCGTTTGTTAGATGATTGAGAAGATGTAACAAACGTACTTTTGTGAAGTAATCCTGGGTTTTTCGCACAATCTGGAAAAAAAACCACTGCAGTATAATTCTCTCTAGGTCAAGTAAAATAAAATGTTGAAATTGACCCTTTGGGAGGCTATAACGGGGTTGTTTAGAAAAGGGCCTGTCCAAATTTACCCAAAATCCTATTAAGTCTAAAGTAAAACTCAAAACGCCACTAAACCGAGAGTTTTTTCTGGATGCGTCATCAACTGGCCATATTGGCAGGACTTAATGTAAACAATGCCACTGAACTGAACAAAACTTACATATTTTGCTGATTATTTCAGCTTAAAATGGTTCATTATTGTCATGTTTCGGGCTGTACTAATCGGTCAGACTGGGAAAACATTTGGAGTAGCTACGACTGCCAAAAGTTACAACAAATCAAAGAGAAGAGTGCCAAAAAAAAAAACCTGTCTGAGGAACCAAAGGCAAGGGCAAGAATCTTGACAACATTTGTGTTTGTTCTTATCATTTCTGGTCAGGTAGATGAAATGTTAGGCTAATATCTTAATTAATACTGCTCGCACATATCTTTACCACCTACTAACTTTAGTTTGTCAAAATACTGTGCCCTTTCCTGCTTACTAAGTCCTTCTCTATTAGATTTAGCAGCTTCCACACATTTTTTTTCCCACACATTTTCAACTCTCATTGAAAATGAAAGACTTCTAGTCGCTTTAGAGCTACAAATGTAAGTATGAACATTCCTGAGCGCTTTCATTGTAGTTGAGAAAGTTGTACATTGTATATGTGCGGCTCACAGCTTTGTTGCTTATAAAGGGTGCGTTGTATTTTTGGCGTGTTACTTCAACTGTTTGCAGTGCAGATGGGGTGTCAGTCAGGCCTGCGGGGATCTGATCTACTGCTCTCAGTAATAATGTGCCCAGCATGAGACAGCACTACCATTTTACACACACACACTTGTTTTTATGTCATGATAGAGACTTTACACTGACTTCTGTTGTTGGACATTTAACTAATTGTTTTCTATAACCTGACGTAGCCTCCGATTATTACACTCGCAGTTTCCAAAAAGGGGTTTTTGGTTCGCTAAAGAACCTTTCAGTGAGCAGTTCTTAAACGAATCAATTTGTCTTCATTTGAAGAACATTTTAATAATATAAAGAATGTTTTGTCCATTGGACAAATGGATGTTAAGAGTTCTTCATGGAACCATCAATGTCAGTAAAGAACCTTTATTTTTAATAGTGTATGCAATTTTCATGGTGCTCCAGGGTCTGATGGTCCAGCTCTTCTCCATTTAGGACATTTTCAGATATTTTGTTCCCAAACGTGTAGGTAGGTCAGAAAGACAGACATGTATAAATAAATACAGAACATACACTTGACTTGACAATGTCTCCGCTCACCAAATGCTTGAGACAGACAGTTACGTGACTCTCAGGGGCTGCAAGTCTCCCAAATAATCCCCCTCCCACCGCTGTCTGTTCCAGAACAAAATGAGGTCAAAACTCTGTCTTTATGCCCGTCCTTTCGCTACGTCTCTGTCTGTCTCACGACAAACCTATTTCCATGAAAAAGGATTCTCAAAGTAAAGACTAGGCCTACATTTTTTGGGAAGCAATCATCCTGATTATTCTACATCCTTTGATTCAAGATGTCCTTTTTAAGGCCCTAACAAATTAAAACCTTGTGAGTTGCCTACATAGACCTCTTGTTAGGGAATTATAGCCTACATGTGGCTCTAATATCCAAAAATGTTATCCAGGTAGTCAGTTCACTTGATTTTGAGACATGGGCATTAATGTAACATCTGCACTTTTAAAAATAAAGGTTCTTTATTAGCATTGATGGTTCCATGAAGAATCTTTAACATCCATGAAAACTTAACATTACACAAAAGGTTCTCAAAAATGGTTCTTTACACTCTTAAAAATAAAAGTTTCAAAATTAGTTTTTTGTAGTTATGCCATAGAAGAACCATTCCCAAATGAAACTTTTTTAATTAAGGTTTTTGAGGAAAACATTTCAGGATTTTTCTCCATATAGTGGACTTCAGTGGTGGCCAACAATTTGAAGGTCCAAACTGCAGCTTCAGTGCAGCTTGAAAGGGAAACATATGATATTTATACACATTTTAATCACAAATGTTTGGCTAGCATTAGCTCTTTGAAGCATTGAAACTGCAGTTTTGACCTTCAAACAGTTGGCCACTATTGAAGTCTACTATATGGAGAAAAATCCTGGATGTTTTCCTCAAAAATCTTAATTTTTTGTGACTGAAGAAAGTAAGACATGAACATCTTGGATGACATGGGGGTGAGTAAATTATCAGGAAATGTTCATTCTGGAAGTGAACTTCTCCTTTAAAAGAAAGTGAAGAACATTTTACAAATTCAACGAACCTTTTTCCACAATAAAGATCCTTTTGTGGAATGGATGGATGTTCTTCATGGAACCATTAGTGCCAAAAAATAATTTTTTTAATTTTTTTTTTTTGTTTAAATAACTGGTTCTTTGAAGAACTGTTCACTGGGAGGTTGGGAAACCAAACATGATTCTTAAATGGCATCACTGCACAAACCCTTTATTTTTAAGAGTGTAGTTGCAACTAGCGACCCTTCTGCCCTTGTCTTGTTTTTGGGTTTTCATGTACGAAAAGTACATGAAAACTCACTCTTTGCTGAGCTTTGCAGTCTGAAACCAGGTTTAGGTTTCTCACAGTTTGATGACGCCATCATTTTCCTTGGTGAGATGACACCGTTAAGGTCAGTGAAATAAAATCTAAGAGTTTCTCGGTTTTATGGACGAGGTTCTAAATTTTATTGTGTAGGATGGCTTCTGTTGAACGTAAATGGATGGTTTGCTAGATCTGCTCGGGTTACAGGGTGGAAAAAACTGCACCTCTGCAAAACATGTGAAGGCCCGATTAAGACGATATGGAGAGATTAAGATTCATCTGAAGGGACATTAGAGTAGATGGACAGACTCATGTTGAGGAAATTGATGCTCACATTAGTGGCTAATTTGTCCTGGTGGATGCGAGGTGAACTAATGTAAATCTACATAAACGTGTCTGCCGGAGTATCTTCTGAAATCAGAGTCCATGATTTCTGGGGATATTAGTCGAAAACAGCAGTTTCCATTAACAATGTTTTGTTTTATTATAGGTGCTTGCTGAGAAATGTTTCTCGGAAGTGTGTTTTACGCATTAATGTTCTCCACAGTCATTTAAAAACAATCACAACATTACAACGTTCAATTTTAAGCAAAAAAAAAAAGTATTCTAAAAAGCAAGAAGGATACAAGTTTACTCATGTATAAAGGAATAAATAAACTATGTGTCTCACAAAAGACAGCAAGTTTTGTACTTCTTTAACATTTCAACATATTTTTTCAGAAAACAGAAAACAACGTATTTAATCAGAAAAAATCTCTAAATGTCGAAAATGTCAGTAACCATGTAAAGGCTAACAGGCTAATATGTAGATAATATATGAAGAGTTAATTTGCAAAAACAACAAACAAAATCATGTTTTTTCATTGTGCATTCAAATTAATCTCAATCAAACTGCAGTTGAGTTATTTTGATTAAGTAAAAATAGCTAAAAAATACAGCCAACACAATAAAACTGAATAAAAACTTGACAGCATAGTAAAAACTTAATTTATATATTTATATGATAAGCAATATATATATATAATGTGTGTGTGTGTGTTTATATTTAAAATATATATATATATATATATATATATATATATATTTATTTTAAAAATAAATTGTAAAATATAATATACAGTGTTNTTTTTTCATTGTGCATTCAAATTAATCTCAATCAAACTGCAGTTGAGTTATTTTGATTAAGTAAAAATAGCTAAAAAATACAGCCAACACAATAAAACAGAATAAAAACTTGACAGCATAGTAAAAACTTAATTTATATATTTATATGATAAGCAATATATATATATAATGTGTGTGTGTGTTTATATTTAAAATATATATATATATATATATATATATATATATATTTATTTTAAAAATAAATTGTAAAATATAATATACAGTGTTATGTGCAATTATGAAATATTTGAAATTATGTAAATTAAAAAAATACATAAATTACATATATATAATATTGTATACATATTTTGTGTGTATATATAAAGAAAATATTGTGTATATATAATTTTGTGTGTTTGTATAATAAATGTTAATATTTTTTGTATTTTAATATATTTTTGAATTTTATATATATAGAGAGAGAATACTGTGTGTGTGTGTGTGTGTGTGTGTGTATATATATATATATAATATTGTAAATGTTAATATATTGGTATTTTTTAATTTAATGTATTTTTTATATATGTGTGTATATTTACTAATATATAAAAATGTAAATTAAATGAATTAAAATACTTTTAACAATATAATATACAGTGCTATTTGAAATTATGTAAATGAAAAAAATTAAATTATATTCAATAAAATAAAATTAAAATACATTTTAAATATATAATAAACTGTGTTATTTGAAATTATGTGAATTTAAAAAAAATGACATTAAATTAAATTATATTTTGAAAATATATTTATTATAAATGTATTTATTATAATATATTTATTATAAATGTATTACATATATTTATTTATACTGGTATTTTTATTAACATTGTTTTGTTTTTTCATTTGTGTGTGTATTTAGATTTTAAAAATATAATATACAGCGCGATTTGAAATTATGAATGCAGTTTAAGATATATATATATATATATATATATATATAATTGAAAATTACTTTTTGAAAATAACGTAAACAAAGAATTTCATTTTATGGAAAGAAATCTCTTTTTTAATATGGGAAGAAGAAAATAATACAAGCTTAACTCAAACTCATGTTCATTACAATTAAACTTAGCTGCTTCTTGGTGTTAATTTTGCTGGAGATTTTGAGTTGCATTTCGTTTTTAATCTTCATCCTTCTGTAATTGTGTCCTGTAGTTATCGAACGGCTGTTGTTTATGTGTTCTGGAGCTCAGGTGGTTTTTAAGGGGCTTAACTGCTCGCTGTGAAGCTCAGCAGGTCAGTGTCTCGTTTCTGCTGTCAGCCGTCGCTGTGACTCACCTTACATTTCCTGCCGTCCACCGTCTCTTCGTCAAACTCTTCTCCGACGCGGAAGTTAATTTCAGTGGTGCGTACCGAGGTGGAGGTCTTGATGTAGAACTGCTCTCCATCCTGTCGGATCTCCACGTGCGGTTTGGCTGCAGCAGCGCCGGCCACTTTCCGGAGCATAGCGTTCACACCTGGGTTGCAGTTTAAAATTTATGAACCAAAGAGTAAAATAAGAATGCATTTTAAGGTAGCTAAACTAAACTAACCTACATGCAAAATACAAAGCTGTATTCAACCCATCGTCGGTGAAGTACATACTTTTAGCCCATTGTGTAAAATATGCAGATTGTAAAATTGAAAGGAATGAGAAAAAGCATTCACTTGTATTTCAAAGCGGAAATACTAAGAAAAACCCTCTGCTGTCCTAGACTGTTGTTTTAGCGTCGATACTAATTTAACATAATTCCAGGCTTGCCGTTCTCTTAAATTATAATGTCCTCAGAAGACGTTGTTTCAGTTCTCTGCCATGCAAAACTCCAGAAATGCTGGAGGATCCCTCAGGATGAATCTGAGGAATTCTGGGAGTGTTTGAAAAGTTTTGCTTTGGTTTGGACCGTAGCGCGGTTTTTACAGAAAGACGTTAGCGGGTGAGCGAGTTCATCATTTCTCTCTCATTCTGGGTGTTCCTCACTTCATGCTGGTATCCACTTAAGGGAGATTCAGTATTTGTGGTTTAAACCAGCAACATTTGCAAGAATTTACCACATTAAGATCAGTTTGCAGTCCAAAAACAGTGTTATGCAACTCCTTTACATCATGCAAAATCATAAATCTCACAAAATAGTGTAACAGCTCAATAAAGCCCATTTTGAACCTGTACATTGGTAAGAAAAAAATTAAAACAAGATATTTTTAACATTTCCTAGACTGCGTTTGTTCTCCTAGGAACAAAAAGGAGACGTTTGCTTAAGAAAACCTAGAAGATTTTCATTGAATTCTCCTATTTTTATATATTTCTTTATGCTTTTACTGTATGTGGATAATTTGATTTGTGAGTGCTTTGTTATTATTAGCTAAAACTAAAACAATTTAAAAAATAATTCTATAAAATTAAATATAAACTTAAAACATTTAAACAAAAATTAGCAAATTGCCTTGGTGACTAACTGAAGTAAACAAGCTGAAAGTAAACAAGATGTAATGAAATTACTAAAAACTAAAATAAAAGCTAAAAATAGATATTTAAATATTTTTTAAAAATATTTTTAAACATTTTATTCTTTATTTTAAAAATTGTAAACATGAAAAAAAAACTACTAATAGTACAATTTATTATTTACAAAAGCAAAATAGAAATACTTAAATATTAATATAAATGTTTTTAAAAGACTAGGAACAAAATAGAAACGTTTTGCTTAAGAAAACCAAGACATTTTTCATTAAATTCTCCTATTTTTACATTTTTCTCTTTATTTTTATTGTATGTCGATAATTTTGTTATTTGTGAATGCTTTTTGAGACAGTGTTATTATTAACTAACCCTAAAACAACTTAAAAAATAATTCTGTAAAATTAATTATAAACTTAAAACATTTAAACAAAAATTTGAAATTAGAAAACTGCCTTGGTGACTAATTGAATCAAACAAGTTGAAGTACTAAAATTACAAAAAACTGAAAGAAAAATAAAGCTAAAAATAAATATTTAAATTTTTAAAAACATATATATATATATATATTTTAAAAGAATTATTTATATATAAATATTAAAAATAAAGCTACTAATAGTACAATTTATTATTTTACAAAAGCAAAATAGAAATATTTAAATATTAATACAATTTAAACAAACAAAATAACTAGACTTCGTTTGCTTTCCTGGCAACAAAATAGAGACGTTTTGCTTAAGAAAACAGAGACATTTTTCATTAAATCCTCTTATTTTTACATTTTTCTCTATACTTGTACTGTACGTGGGTAGTTTTGTTATTTGTGACTGATTTTTAAGACAGTATTATTATCTAAAACTAAAACAACTTAAAAAATAATTCTATATAATTAATTATAAACTTAAACATTTAGATAAAAATTTGAAATGTTGCCTTGGTGACTAAGTAAATTAAACAAGTTGAAGTACTAAAATGATTAAAAACTTAAATAAAAACAAAACTAAAAAGTATTTTTTAAATATATTTTTAAATAATATATATATATATTTTTTGTAATTTAGAAAATTGCCTTGGTGACTACCTGAATTAAACAAGTTGAAGTACCGAAAGCTAAAAACCTTTTTTTCATTTAAAAAACAAAAAACTACAAATAATACACTGTATTATTTACAAAAGCAAAATAGATATATTTAAATATTAATTAAATGTAAAAAATAAATACTAAAATGACAAAACACATACAATTTGTTAAACTTGAACAAAAAATAAAAAAATAAAAGTTTTTTTTCTTCAATTAAATGAACTAAGCTCAACATTAAGCGTCCTAAGCTTTGAAAAAGCAATAAAATTGTTCCTCAGCTCAACTGTTAGAGCAATGTGCTTGCAACACCACCATAATGGGTTTGATGCAAAGAAACACGCATATAGATATAATACAATCCATAAGACATCTACCAATTGCATAAATGTCATATTTGTCACTGTCACACCCCGAGTTTTGCTCCCGTCTGCCTGATTCCACATGTTTCTTCCCAAATGGTTCTGCTGTCTTAGTAAATGCATCAAACACAAAGCCCTCAGTTAACTTTAACAAGCACATGACCCACTTTAACCACATCGCCCATCGTGAGAAATGTGAATAATCAGCCCTCTCGCGTTCTACCGTACGATAACATCTTCCCCTAGAACCGAATCTAGTCTGAAACATCTCTCGAGATGTTCTAACGTGAACGCCTGGTGGCGAAATGACAGGCGAGCGTGATGCTCAGCTGAACAGATGCAATGAAATATTACCGAGAGCTTTCAGAAGTTCATCGAAATTCTCACTGCTCTTCATTTTCCAGGTGCCGGCGAAGTTGGGAGGCATTTTGAGCTTCGGATTGTCCTGCTCTGTCTCTCTCACTCTTCTCCTCTGGTCCCTCGCTACTCTTGTTCTCCTTTTCTACTCTCTTTGTGATCGTCCGTTGCCTTTCTGTCTTATGTTCTCACTCACCCCGTCCCTCCCCTCTCGCCTCAACCGTCTCTCTCTCTCTCTCTGTCTGTCTCCCGCCCACTGGCAGTGCTGCTGTCTCACCGTTCAGACTGCTGCATCAAACAACCTGTTCTAGCATCCACTAATGTTTCCTCCTCACCATGTATTGTGGGTGTGTATGTGGTTTCCATACAGGATGCATCGCTGTATTCCTGTCCTAATGTGTCCGGTGATCCGTGACACACACTCAAGCTGTGATTTTTAACACGTCTTTGTGCAGAAGCACCTCGCAGGTGACATGTTTCTAGACTGGAAGTGCTCGTGAAAATAGCAAGGTTGCCCAGCTGCAATGCAACTCTCAGATTTGTATTAATTGTAATTAATTATCTAGCTTAATATAACATAATGATGTCTCTCACTGGAATGAAAGATTTACGTTTTATGCATATTTTGGACTATAGGGGGCACCATTAGTTTGATGACGTGAAATGTTTGCACTCTGTGAGCTACTGGTGCTACCTGTTGCTATTTTTAACGCAACACAACTCGGAAAATAAAAAACTGATATGATGCCACATTGTGTGGCGTTTGGTAATTTTCAGTTGAAGGGCAACAAGAGAAGCGAAGTAAGTCTTCACTGCTTTCCTAGCGATAAGAAGAGACAAAAAGAATGGGAAGATGCCTGTGGACGAATAAAACTTCCTAAAGACCAGCGTCTTTGTTCTCTCCACTTTAGCCCTGATGCCTTTAAGACTTTTAGTCGACCACAGCTACTGAAAGAGCTTATAAATGGCAGAGACAAGAAACGCTAGATGCCATCCTGGCAGGATGTAAACATGCCAACGCTTGTCATGACACCGCAGCCGCTGAAGGAGTTTCTCAGCGTGGATTTCACTCAGTATCTGGGGGCATTTAGACTCCTTGTGGGGAAAGATCAATGGTATGGCATTTGGTTTAAGCCTACGCTTATATCTATCGCCACCTGTAAGCTCTTTCAGTAGCTGTGCTCATCGTATCGGTTTTTATTTTCCATTGTGTTGCGGTAAAAATAGCCTTTTCACATCATCGAAATAGTGGCACCCTCCATAGTCCAAAATATGCATAAAATTATGTGGATTTTTTTTAAATAACGTAAATCGTTCATTGGTTTTCTACTACATATTTCAGTAAGAGATATAATTTACATTATATTAAGCCATACAACTCTTAATACCTGGGATTCCCTTTAACGAGCCACTTTGTGACCTCACTGCAAAAATTGTAGTATTTCTGTCTTATTTTCCAGTTTAAATAACTAAATTTTTTAAAAAAGAGATGCATTTCATCAAGTACAGTTCAGGTCAAAAGTTTACATACACCTTGCAGAATCTGCAAAATGTTAATTATTTTACTAAAATAAGAGGGATCATAGAAAATGCATGTTGTTTTTTATTTAGCACTGACCTGAACAAGATATTTCACATAAAAGACGTTTACATGTAGTCGACAAGAAAAAATAATACCCTGTTCAAAAGTTTACATACGCTTGATTCTTAATACTTTGTTTTAACCTGAATGATCCACAGCTGTTTTTTGTTTGTTTTGTTTAGTGATAGTTGTTTATGAGTCCCTTGTTTGTCCTGAATGGTTTAACTGCCTGCTGTTCTTCAGAAAAATCCTTTAGGTCCCACAAATTCTTTGGTTTTTCAGTATTTTAGTGTATTTGAACGCTTTCCAACAATGACTGTATGATTTTGAGATCCATCTGTTCACACTGAGGACAACTGAGGGTCTCATATGGGTCTCACAAATAAGTAAAAACTATTACAGAAGATTCAAGCGCTCACTGATGCTTCAGAAGGAAAACGATGCATTAAGAGCCAGGGGGTGAAAACTTTTGAACAGAATGAAGATGTGTACATTTTTCTTATTTTGCCTAAATATCATTTTTCATTAAGTACTGACCTACAGAAGATACTTACATGTTTCCCAGAAGACAAAATAAGTTAAATTTATCCTGATCTTCAAATTCCAAAAGTTTTCACCCCCTGGCTCTTAATGCATTGTGTTTCCTTCTGAAGCATCAGTGAGCATTTGAACCTTCTGTAATAGTTGCATATGAGACTCTCAGTTGTCCTCAGTGTAAAAAGATGGATCTCAAAATCATACAGTCATTGTTGGAAAGGGTCCAAATACACAAAACTGCTGAAAAACCAAAGAATTTGTTGGACCTAAAGGATTTTTCTGAAGAACAGCAGGCAGTTTAACTGTTCAGGACAAACAAGGGACTCATGAACAACTATCACAAAACAACCCAGCTGTGGATCAGTCAGGTAACAACACAGTATTAAGAATAAAGCATATGTGAACTTTTGAAAAGGGTCGTTTTTATAAATTCAACTTTTATTTTCTCTTGTGGACTATATGTAAATGTCTTTTATGTACTATATCTCATTCAGGTTCGTACTAAATAAAAAATAACATGCATTTTGTATGATCCTTCTTATTTTGGTAAAATAGCTAACATTTTGCAGATTCTGCAAGGTGTATCTAAACTTTTGACCTTGACTGTAATTGTAAAATGCTTTTAATTTCTTGGCTTCTTCACAAATAAGTAAAGAAATAGACACAGTATTTTAATTCAAGTTGAAACCTGAGTGCTGCGATTGACCAATCAGAACCAAGTAGCCCTGCTACAGTCCTTCATGATGACAAAATACTTTCTGTACAAGGTCTTAATTAGGTTTGGACGCAAGCTTTGTGCTTTGTCCAGCATGAAGGTCCTTCTATTTCCATTCTAAAGTTTCCTGCCCTCAAAAGTGCTTAAATGAAAAAGCAGTTCCCAGAGATAAACACTCCAGTGGCCGTGAAAAGGCTGCCTTAGTCATTTCTCCCTCTGGTGACGTTTATTTCAGCATATTAAGCCATGAGAAACCAGGAGCAGTCATTTTTCAGATGCAGTCTAAGAAGCTTCGAGAGCCTGTACTGACGTCGCACGCTGAGCTTTTCTTCTTGAAGATGGACGCAAATGAACTCCACAACCTCTTAAACGCTAACTGGTTTCCAGAAGGCACATTAAAGGGTTTCTTAGTACAATGCATCTCGAGACAAACAGTTTCTTCGTCTCATTTCGTTCTGAGAAACCGAACGAGGGGAAATGAAGAGCTGTTTTGCTGAGAAAATGGACTGGTTTGCGCGAGCACAAAAACATGATAAAATTAAGCGCTAATTACAGCTAAACCCTGATGGTAAATTTAGTTGAGTGTCTTTACTGAGTTAAAGCACAAGATGAGCCAAAAGCAATTAAAAGCAGAGAGAAAAGAGGGAAAATGCACACAGACCCACATTAACCCATGCAAATGGAAAACAGATGATTGAGTTTGAGGACTTAATGGGATTCTAAAGTACAGACCATTATATTTTACCTAAAATGTTTTGTGGATGAGGTCAAATTGATCTAATATTTTAGAGATTATTCTGGGCTTTGGTGCCCTCAAAAACAACTACATGCGAGTCAGTATGTAAGATGTGTATTTTGTGATTAACTGTTCATTATCTTGCATATTAATAATCTACTCAACAAATTTGTGAAAATCGTGGATGTAAAATAATGATTTAGTTTAAATAATTTACCAATTTAAGTTGCATATAAGCCTCCACTAAGAAAAATAAAAATCCCTAAAAACTCACTAGCAACAAGTAGCAAACATTACAACTTTTACGTGATGTTTGAACATTAAGCATGTGTTTTGGCAGTGTATGTACAAATCTACCCTATAATGATAAAAATCCATTAATCTGTAAAAATAATATCCCTTTTTCAAATCATACCATCTGCTCCCACGATAGTTGATTGACATGAGCGTCTTACCTCAGATCAGCTGTAACAGTCCGACCTCCGTTGTTTCGATGCCAAAGCAGGGATGTAAGTTAGACAAGAATATCTCAGATTGAGCGATTTAAGGTGTTGTGTTGCTGGATGTAATAATGAACAGTGGTTGTCATTCACTCCTGACAACAGCCGCTGAAGACGCAGTGGATTAAGTTTGTTTGTGAAGGGAATGCGCCTCCCGATCAACATGAATGCGTCTGTGTTCACGCAAATCATTCGTGATCCCTCTTTACCTACAGAAGAAGTGAGTATAAGCTTTTTTTATGAATCTCTGCAATCACCTTTTCTAATAACATGCTAGTTAGCAGGTTTCGTGGCTAAAGTAAACAATCTCTCCAAGCAGCAGAGAGAAGAGGGGGCGGGGCACGTAGAGCTCATTTGCATTTAAAGGAACAGTCCCTCATAATGGGATGATTTTGGCAGAGCTCATTTTGACAACCATTGAGAACTTTTAACCATAGTATGTTATAGACTTTTCATTAAGACCCTAAAGAATCATATCAACTTGTGGAAAATGGGCATCCGATGACACCTTTAATACTAAAGTTCTCTGGAGTTGTTTACACTATAAACAGTTAAAAACTGAGTGGCTAGATGGCAGCAGTTGCATTTTTATGAGACATGAAAGTAGTGCCTATTTCAGTCAAGATGAGCGGATTGATATACAAACCTAATCTCATGAGAAAATGCAATTTACAAGGTGCTGCTTGTGTATGAATTTGTACGATGTAATTGGTTTAAAACTTACGATTTAAAAAAAAACATAAACATGAAGATACACCCCCAATCCCACGCCTAAAGCTAACTGTCAATTGAGCAAAAGCAGATCGTACAAAAACATACGGATGAGATTGTACGAATTCATACAAATTAGTTGCGCCAGTTGCGTTTCTATGAAACAAGTGGCAATTGTGTTTTAATTTGTACAATGTGATTTGCAGTGTTGGGGAAAGCTACTTTTAAAAAAAGTTGCATTATAAAAAAAGTCACTTATTGCATTACTTAGTTACTTTCTTTGGAAAGTGATGCATTACGTTACTTTTTTGTTACTTGTCACAATTCTGTGAAACAAGTTTCAATTGCGTTTTATTTGTACGATGTGATTTGCAGTGTTGGGGAAAGCTACTTTTAAGTGTAACTGATTTTTTTTTTTAAGTAACTTATTGCATTACTTAGTTACTTTTTATAAAAAGTAATGCATTATGTTACTGTTCTGTCACTTCTTGTCAGTTGGGGTGAGCTCACTTATATGCATTGCAATATTGCATTATTAAAAGTAATTTATTGGATTACTTAATTACTTTTTATGGAAAGTAATGCATTACGTTACTTTTCCGTTACTTTTTGTCACTTGGCCTGAGCTGGCTTAAATGCATTACAATATTGCATTATAAAAAGTAACTAATTGCATTATCTAGTTACTTTTTATGGAAAGTAATGCATTATGTTACTTTTTCTTACCTGGGCTGAGCTGGCTTATATGCATTACAGTATTGCATTATAAAAAGTAACTAATTGCATTACCTAGTTACTTTTTATGGAATGTAATGCATTATGTTTCTTTTCTGTTACTTTTTGTCACTTGGGCTGAGCTGGCTTATATGCATTACAATATTGCATTATAAAAAGTAACAAATTGCATTACCTAGTTACTTTTTATGGAAAGCATTACGTTACTTTTGCGTTATTTTTTGTCATCTGAGCTGAGCTTGCTTATATGCATTACAATACTGCATTATAAAAAAGTAACTAATTGCAATGCATTAGTTACTTTTTATGGAAAGTAATAAATTATTTTACTTTTGTGTTATTTTTTGTCTCCTGGGCTGAGCTCACTTACAATTTTGCATTACAATATTGTCTTGGGCCTGGAACATGGTAGTTGTGTTGCTGTCTATGCAGGGTCTGAAAGCTCTCTGACTTCATCAAAAAAATCTTAATTTGTGTTCTGAAAATGAACGAAGATCTTACGGGTTTGGAACGACATGAGGGTGAGTAATTAATGACAGAATTTACCCTTTAAGGTACCTTTAACTACTATGTATATACCATGGTATGTGAACATGGTAATCCAGCAGTAACATGATATAGTACTATCTGATACTATCACTGTACTTTGGTACAGTACTCTTTTGTAAGAGGGCCGGGGTAGTTCTTGTCACGCTGGAATGTGACTCTATACAATCAGCTTCTTCTTTTCTATTTAAATCAGTAATATTTCTTAACATCATGAGTTTTAAAGCTATTTTTGTGAAGTGCTGCTATATTGTATAAGCTGTTAAGAGCTATAAAATAGACCATATTTCATTCATCTAAATCATAAAGCAGCACCCCCTCTCTCTCTCTTGCTGGCGTTGTCAGATCTAGGTCAGTCGATGCTGAATTCCCTCTGCGAGGCACATTGCACCTCAAAGGGCATCAGCTGAGAAACTCTCACTGCTCAAGACATAAAAGGACTAAAATCCCTCGTAGCATATGGACTTCCTTCTGTCTGACTCTCAAACACAGAGGAGAGGTTTTTGATTGGTCTTTTCTGTAATCAAATGTTACAGGATGGAGAGAGGTCTCGCCTGAGTTTTAGTGCCTCAACATAGTAGCAGCAGAATTTAATTGTGTGGGGTTTTTTTGAGTTTGCATAAAAATAGAACTAATATCCATTTTTAAATATCTTTTTTTAGAAACTAAATACAAAGCAATAAATTAGGTCAATCTGATGAAGAGCCTGCTTATGTTGTGCTCTTTATTCATTACCTGTTTTTTGTATTGATGCTTTAATAGTATTGTATTTATGTATGTATGTATGTATGTATTTTAAATAAATGTATTTATTATCTTTTTTTAATTTTATTTTATATACTGGTACTATTATTTTTTTTTTTACTAATGATTTGCTAATATTTTTATATTGTATATATATATATCTGTGTATTTCACACAGTACCTATTATTTGAATGGACGTGTTAATAATATTGTATATTTATTTAGTTATTTTATAAATAATAAATACATTTATTATATTCTCATTTATTTTATATCATTTATTGTATTTATTTTTATTTTATTTCTGTCACTGGTATCTGTCATTTGTATTGATGATTTTATACTATTGTGTAGATTTATTGTAGTTAGTGTTTTTTTAGTTTTTAGTTATGCATTTAAAAGTGTATTTATTATATTTGAATTTATTTGTTTTTTTATTTATTTTAAACTAATTATATTTATAAATACATTTCTTAGTTGTTATTATATAATTATTTATTTGTTTTGTTTTTTGTTATTATGATTATTATTATTATTATTATTATTATTATTATTATTATTATTATTATTTCTTTTTTATTTTAAATTCTGGTAGTATTATTTTATATCTGTCACTGGTATCTGTCATTTGTATTGATGATTTTGTAATATTGTGGAAATGTATTGTAGTTAGTGTTTTTTTATTTAGTTTTTAGTTATGTATTTAAAAAGTGTGTTATTTATTATATTTGAATTTATTTGTTTTTTATTTTATTTTTAACAAATTATATTTATAAATACATTTATTCGTTGTTATTTTACCATTTTAGTCATGTATTTAAAAGTGTGTTTATTGTATTTGTTGTATTGTATTTATTGTATTTGACTTTATTATTTTATTTGACATTTTATTTTAAACTAATTATACTTAGCATAATTTATTTCTAAATACATTTATTGTTATTATATCATCTTTTGTTTTTTATTTTATTTTTTATATTTTTTAAATACTGGTAGTATTATTTTATTTCTATCACTGGTATCTGGCAGTTGTACTGATGATTTTATATTTTATAAAATTATACTTAGCATCAAGTATTTATAAATACATGAATTAGTTATTATTATATATATGTATTTTATTTATTAAGTTATATCACTACTATTATTTCATTACTATCAGTGGTATCTGTTAAAGCTTTGATTATATTGTATGTGACACGCACTTTTTGAAAGCTAGTACAGGGAGGGCGGAGTCAAACGGTTGTTCCCATGGTACTTTGCGCACAGGTGTCATGGCGGCTCTCTAGTCAGCGTCAGTGCGGGTGTTTATTATTGTTAACAAAGCGCTTTGATACTTCTTCGGATGTATGTTACAAATATTAAGGATTATCCGACTGTTCCGCGGACGCGCTAAAACCTCTTCCGGACGCGTCGACGTTTTACATAAACTGTTTATTTAGTCATAAGCTAAGCTACGCTAGCAGCTTTGCATGAGTGAGTTTATAAACTCAAAGTAACTCATAATCCAGCTCACACACACGTTTAGAAACTCAAAGGAGCTCATTTCTATTACAAACAGATTTTTAAAACGAAGACTATGAGCACACAAGTAAGTTCATCTCTAATATAAACACACACCTGTGTGTTTTCTGTCTGCATATGGTGATCAGAATAATCATTGTATGTGATGTAAATATGTTTATTGTTCTGTTTTCAGTACAGTATACTATTCAAGCAAGAGCATGGTGAGTCCACACACACTCTTAGTCATCTGTTCTGAGCTATACCCCAAATATCTAGTGAGCTGTCTATCTAGGCAGCATATTTGGGCACAGTCAATAAATCTCTGTTTCTGCAGCTCATGAAGATGCCATCTGGACCGCAGCATGGGGTCGCAGTGAGAAGGACGGGTCAGAAACTATTGTGACAGGCTCTTTGGATGACCTGGTGAAAGTGTGGAAATGGTAAATTAATGCTATCCAAGCATCAGTTTGTTGCTATCCAAGTGTGTTTCTGAACATACGCCACTTATTCTGATGGCTTGCAGGTCGGATGAAAAGCTGGAGCTGCAGTGGACGCTGGAGGGTCACCAGCTGGGTGTGGTGTCTGTCGACATCAGTCAAAATGGGGCAATCGCAGCCTCCAGCTCTCTAGATGCTCACATTCGGCTATGGGATCTGGAGACGGGCAAACAGATCAAGTCTATGGATGCAGGCCCAGGTTGAGCCACTCATTTACTGATTTAAATATTTATAAAGATTATTGTTAACTAAATTAAAAACTAAAACCAAATCAAAACATTTTTATTATTTGAAATAAAATAAACATTAACAGAAATAAATATAAAAAACAAAGTTAAAAGAACTAAATAAATTTTAAAAATATAGACATACACTACCAGTCAGAAGTTTTTGAACTGTAAGGTTTTTAATGTTTTTTAAGGAAGTCTCTCTTGCTCACCAAGCCTGCATTTATTTGATCCAAAGTACAGCAAAAACAGTAACGTTTTAAATATTTGTATTATTTAAAATAACAGATTCTTTTTGAATATATTTTAAAATGTATTTTATTCCTGTGATTTCAAAGCTGAATTTTTAGCATCATTACTCCAGTCACATGATCTTTCAGAAATCATTGTAATATTTTGATTTGCTGCTCAAAAAAACATTTATTATTATGTAGAAAACAGCCGAATACAATTTTTTTCAGATGTTTTTGATGAGTAGAAAGCAGCATTTATCTGAAATAGAAATCTTTATAAAACATTATAAATGTCATCACTTTTGATCAATTTAAAGAATCTTTGCTAAATAAAAGTATTAATTTCTATAAATTCTTTCAAGCTTTTGAATGTTGTAGTGTATAATGTTACAAAAGTTTTTTTATTTCAGATAAATGCTGATCTTTGGATCTTTCTATTCATCGAAAAATCCTGAAAAAAAAAAAGAATAAAATATTATTAATAATAATAATAAATGTTTCTTGAACAGCAAATCAGCATATTAGAATAATTTCTGAAGGATCATGTGATACTGAAGACTGCAGTAATGCTGAAAATGTAGCTTTGATCACAGGAATAAATTACATTTTAAAATATATTAAAATAGAAAGTAGTTATTTTAAATAGTAAGAGTATTTCACAATATTACTGCTTTTGCTGAATTTTGGATCAAACACATGCAGGCTTGGTTAGAAGAAAAAAACTTTTAAAAAACATTAAATATTTTACTGTTCAAAAACTTTTGACTGGTAGTGTATTTAAAAAAACTAATAAAAATGACAGAAACAGAAATTGATCAACTTAAAATAAAAAAAAACATTTAAATAGAAATTAAACAAAATATTAAAGTAACATCTAGTTCAAAATATGAACAAAAAATATAATAATATCTAAATATACTAAAATAACACAGATGAACTCTTTCTATATTATCTGCAGTTGACGCATGGACGGTCGCCTTTTCTCCTGACTCCAAATACATTGCAACCGGCAGCCATCTGGGGAAGGTCAACATCTTCGGTGTGGAAAGTGGGAAAAAGGAGCACTCGCTGGACACCAGAGGAAAATTTATTCTGAGCATCGCCTATGTAAGAGTCTCTGAGTATCTGGAATAATGCTGCAAGGGCAACATTAATCTCATTTAAAGCCAGTGGCACTGATGTTTAATTTCAGTCAAACAAAAAAATTGAATATTTATTTTTTTTAAAAATTCTATATAAACAAAAATTTGGAGTTGGAAAGATTTTACCGTAATATACAGTAATATGATTACAATTTAAATATATTTTAGATACATTTAAATATATATAAAAATGTAATTTATTTCTGTGATGCAAAGCTGATCAGTGTCACAAGATCCTTCAGAAATCATTCTAATATGCTTTTTATTTGTTTCATTTTAAGACTTTTTATTTGTAAAAGATTTATTTGCAACATTATAATTGTCTTTACTTTCACTTTTGATAAATTTAATGCGTCTTTTCAGAATAAAAATAAGTACTCATTTAAAAAAAATAAATAAATAAAAATCTTACAAACTCCAAACCCTTAAACTGTAGTGTCACACTGTCATTTTGAAAAACAAATTATTTTATTTTTTTCTTTAGAATAATATGTTCTTGTTCATAATGTACAAAAAGTTGAATTTCCTGTCCCGCTAAATGCTAAATAAGAAGGTTTAACAATAAATTAATTAAATTAAATTATTAAAACATTTTTAATGAACATAAATGCCCAGGTGAAAAAAAGTGCACTTCCATAATCTTAATAAAGTACTCTATTTTCCCACACTTAATAAGAACACTTAAGAATAATCTTTGGTATATTAAGTACAAAATTAGTGTGTGTAAATAGAGCACTTTTTTTTCGCCTGGGTGTTTTTGTCATACCTGGCTCTAAAGTATTTTGTCAGCAAGAAACAGCTTCTTGAGTGTATTTAAAACAGTATCTTAAAAAAAATCAAAATTAATTGAATTCTTAAAAGTCTTAATCCAGTAATCAAACCACATATGAAGTATTGAAAAAATCATGAATATGTATTGGATAAAAAAAGTGTGTAACAGTCAGCTTCAGTGTTCAAAAAGGAAATGATTGCATTCACATTACACATTAAAATGAATATTTGAGAAAATCCTGATTTTCCATATAATATAACGTTTTCCAGGCCCTAAAAGTTGTCTCTCTCCTTTTCTAGAGTCCAGATGGAAAGTACTTAGCCAGTGGTGCTATAGACGGAATCATTAATATCTTTGATATTGCGACTGGGAAACTCCTGCACACGCTGGAAGGTGAAAATCGTCTCCCACATGATTCGGACTGTCTTTAGTTCCCTCTATTAAAACGTTCTGTGGACGTTCTGTCTGTTAGTCTGCTAAATGCATTTAGGGTGATTATGGGTTTCGTGAACGTGGTGGAAAAACCTGTTTGCGTCTCTGGCCGTCCCTCAAGGGTTGTAAACTGCGGCTCCTGTCACTGAGCGACTCCATTTTTCCTCTTTGTCTTCCTGCGTCGCTCCATCGCTCACTCATCCCTTTCATTTGCTCCAATAAGTACAGCTGGAAATAATGTTGAATGTTAGAAGTAGTTCAGTTTTTATAGGATTACACGGTCAAAAGTTTGGAATAGTTACGATTTTTTAAAATATGCATTAGCAATCAAGTTTTTGGATGGTAAATTTTTTTTTATTTGTTTTAAAGAAGTCTCTTCTGCTCACAAAGCCTGCATTTATTTGGTCCAAAATACAGCAAAAGCAGTAAATTTTGAAATATTTTTACTATTTAAAATAACTGCTTTCTATGTGAATATATTTTGAAATGTCATTTATTCCTGTGATCAAAGGTCAATTTTCATCATTACTCCAGTCTTCGGTGTCACATGATCCTTCGGAAATTATTTTGATATGCTGATTTGCTGCTCAAGTAACATTTTTTTAGTATTATCAAAATTTAAAACAGTTGGGTACTTTTATTTCAGGATTCTTTGATGAATAGAAAGATCCAAAGATCAGCATTTATCTGAAATAAAAAGCTTTTGTAACATTATACACTATACCATTCAAATTCATTATTTCTTATTTCTTTTTATTTTTAATACTTCTATTTAGCAAGGATGCTTTAAATTGATCAAGTGATGAAAAAGACATTTATAATGTTACAAAAGATTTCTATTTCAGATAAATGCTGTTCTTCTGAACTTTATTGAAGAAACCTGAAAATTTCTACTCGGCTGTTTTCAACATAGTAATAATGATAAATGATTTTTGAGCAGCAAAAAAGAATATTAGAAAGATTTCTGAAGAATCATGTGACTTGGAGTAACGATGCTAAAAATTCAGCTTGGAAATTATAGGAATAAATTACAGTTTTAAATATATTAGAAATAGAAAACAGTTATTTTAATAGTAAAACATTTTCAGAATTTTTACAGTTTTTGCTGTACTTTTGATAAATAAATGCAGGCTTGGTGAGCAGAAGAGACTTCTTTAGATTTATATTTCTGTCCAAAAACTTTTGACTGGTAGTGTATCATATTACAGGAATAAATTACATTTAAAACAGCTATTTTAAATTGTAGTATTTTTTCATTTTACTCTTTTTACTGTATTTTTGATCTGATGAATGCAGACTTGATGAGCATAAGAGACTTTATTACTGTTTATACTACACTATTTACATACAGATGTCTTAAAGGTACAGTAGCCAAATTGTGGGATTAAAAATAAGACATGCTCTTTTCCTTTTTTCAGGTCACGCTATGCCTATCAGGTCTCTGACTTTCTCTCCAGACTCTCAGCTGCTTGTAACCGCATCAGACGATGGCTACATAAAGATTTATGATGTGTAAGTTGCAAATTTGTGTGCATCTTTTCACCTCCAAACACGTTTGAATCTCACATTCTGGTTATTTGTGCGTGTATCTCACAGGCAGCACGCTAACCTGGCCGGTACTCTCAGCGGTCACGGATCTTGGGTGCTGAACGTGGCCTTTTCACCCGACGACACACACTTTGTGTCCAGGTAAGAGTTGATGCACTTCAGGTGAATTAAAAATTCTAAATGTATTTTGTGTTTTTTTTAACTTGTGTTTCTTTTGTAGTTCGTCTGATAAGAGTGTAAAAGTGTGGGACACAAGCAGCAGATCATGTGTGAACACATTCTTTGATCATCAGGACCAGGTGAGAGATCACGGTTTTCATAAAAATATTGAACAGCACAACTGTTTTAAACATTGAAGATAATAAATGTTTCTCAAGCAGTACATCAGCATATTAGAATGATTAGAATGATGATCATGTGACACTGAAGACTGGCGTAATAATGCTTTGATCAGCTTTGATCACTGGGATAAATGTCATTTTATAATATATAACAATAGAAAACAGTTCTTTTAACTTGTAATAGTGTTTCATAGTATTTCACAGTGTGTTTTGGTTTCTGAAAGGTTCATGTTCATATGTTTGTATGCGCAGGTTTGGAGTGTGAAGTACAACCCCACGGGCTCCAAAATCGTCTCTGCGGGTGATGACAGAGCCATTCACATTTACGACTGTCCCATGTGAACCTCCACAAAACCACTGCCTCCTGATGAAGCTCCGTAAGAGTCACACTCTCTCAAGACCACAGCATACATGCAATTTTTTTTTTTTCGTTGCCAACTTCAACATCTCTATATGGTGATGCAAATAAATGTCTTTTTTTACTAGTTTCTTTTTTAAGTTGTTGCCGTTTGTCCTGTTCAGGATTCACACATTCATTTTGATCAATGTTGCATGACATTTTTATTAGGATAAGTATTTTATTATGAGTTTTAGGGTGTGTTCACACTTGTCATGTTAGGTTTGATTAAAACAAACCCTGGTGCGCTTGCTCTGTTAGTGCGGTTCATTTGAGTAAGTGTGAACGCTGCCATCTGAACCCTGGTGCACACCAAACAAGCATATATGTGTTTGGTTCATATTGCTTTCATATTTTAATCAAACTCTGGTGTGCTTTGATAAAAATATGAATGCAACATGGACCAAATACATATAAATAAATCAAAAACAGGAAGTAATGGCGAGATGCGATTCTATGTGACATGATTTCACAGAGGTGGAAGTGGTGAATCTAAAACAAAATGAGTAGAGGGCAAACATGGAGCAATGACGAGGTAAAGTGCCTTTTATAAGCTCTTCGTGAGTTTGCAGGTGGTAAAAATAAAATAATTTGTAAACACAACAAGCGTGCTCAGTCCAGCAGTTGGCATTGGGTGTATTCAACTTCAAACCATCCCAAATGTGGTTGTAAACGATCCCAGCCGAGGAAAAAGGGTCTTATCTAGCAAAACGATCGGTTATTTTCATTAAAAAAATACAATTTAAATACTTCTTAATCTCAAACGCTCATCTTGTCTTGCTCTCCCTGAACTCTGTGTATTCTGGCTCAAGACAGTTAGGGTATGTCGAAAAAACACTGATTGTATTTTCTTCCTCAACTTCAAAAATCATTTCAAAATCATCCTACATCGCTGCAGAAGTACCGACCCAGTCTTTGCAAAGTGAATATGCAAAGAAGATCAAACACCCTCAACAAAAAAAAAAAGGTAAAACAGCAATATAGGGCGATTTTGAAGTTAAGGAAGAACATGAGATGGGAGTTTTTTGACATACCCTAACTGTCATGAACCTGAAAAAAGTCCAGGCAGAGTAAGACAAGACGAGCGTTTGACATTAAAAAGTATATAAATTGTATTATTTTAATGAAAATTACCGTTCATTTCGCTAGATAAGACCCTTCTTCCTCAGCTGCGATTGTTTACAACCGCATTTGAGATCAGTTGAAGCCACATTTAAACTACATATTGGAAGTTTAAAATCGGGGCACCGTATTAGTCCATGATATGGAGAAAAATTCTGAAATGTTTTTCTCAAAAACATAATTTCTTTAAGACTGAAGAAAGAAAGACATGATGGATGACAAAAGGGTGAGAAATTTATCTGTAAACCATTGTTCTGGAAGTGGACTTCTCTGAAGCGTCGCTGAGCAGACCGATCAGTAAATGGGTACTTTGATGTCATACATTGATTGGTCTGCAAAGCACCACTTTAAGTTGAACATAACTTTTGTTAGCGGTGTTCATTGAGTTCGGTCATGAAAATCTACATCATTCAACCTGACCAATCAGGTTGTGAACATGTCACTATGCCTTTAGGTTCAGTATCTTTAGGTTCGCTGTCAAAAATGCCAGTGTGAACGCCAAGCGGACCAGGACCGAAAGTATCATTTTCCTTTTTGGTCCAGACCAAATGAACCAAACAAACTGAACTACAAGTGTAAACACCCTTATATTCATTACAGAGTACAATTACTTAAAACTTCAAACATAAATATTAACTTCACTGATCTTTCCAGCTTTTTCATGACTTAAAGAATGTTCACTTCCAGGATTGAAAATTCTTGATATTTTACTCACCCCCATGTCATCCAAGATGTTCATGTCTTTCTTTCTTTAGTCAAAAAGGAATTAAGGTTTTTGAGGAAAACATTCAAGGATTTTTCTCCATATAGTGGACTTCAATGGGGATCAACAGGTTGAAGGTCCAAATTGCAGTTTCAATGCAGCTTCAAAGGGCTCTACACAATTCCAGTCGAGGAATACGGGTCTTATCTAGTGAAACGATTGGTCATTTTCTAAGAAAAAAGAAAAAGTGTATAGTTTTAAACCACAAATGCTCGTTTTGCACTAGCTCTGCAATGCACTTTTATGACATTTCATATGTTACGTAATCACGTTGGAAAAGTCACATGTGATTAGTTCTTCATCTGTGTTCAGAAAGGTAGGGTGCGGCGAAAAACTCAATCTCATTTTCTCCTCCAATTTCAAAATCATCCAACATTGTTGTTTTACCTTTTTTGTAAAGGCCGTTTGACTTTCTTTACACGTTTGCTTTGTAAACACTGAGTCGGTACGTCTGCTTATGTCATGCGTGACCTTTCCAACGTGATTAAGTAATGCATGAGGTTGAGCTAGTGCAAGACAAGCATTTGTGGTAAAAAGTATATACGTTTTCATTTTTTTTTTAGAAAATGATCGTTTTTGCTACATTCCTCATCTAGGATCTTGTAAACTACAATTTAGACCTTCAACCCATTGGCTCCCAGTCCATTATATGGAGAATAATCCTGAATGTTTTCTTCAAAAACCTTAATTTCTTTTCGACTGACGAATGAAAGACATGAACATCTTTGTTGATATGGGGTTAAGTAAATTATCAGGAAATTTTTATTCTGGAAGTGAACTACTTTAAGTGCAAACACGGCTTTGGTGATCACCATCCGCCCTCTACAGGATGCCAGATGTTACTGCACCAATTCAGAGTCCTTGCTTTGGACTGTATTATAGCAGATATGTGCAAAATTAAGTATAATACATAAAGATCCAAAGCAGAACTTGGTTGAACGTTAAACTCATGTGTGCAGCACTAGCAAAAAAAAAAATCCCAAACAGTTTCATTCTCAGGTGGTTCATTTAATTCTCTCTCCATTGTGACACAAAGATCCAGTTAGAAACCATCTCATAGACAAATACTACTATGGCAGTTATTTTTAAAATATGAAGCACATTTATAAAACATTTAAACTGTAAAAGCTTTGGCCCCAAAACACAGTTTTTTCTGAAGGTTAGAAACAAGGCATGATAAAAACAGAAAATATGACAATCCAAAGAAGATTCAGGCTGAAATATTCAAGAGAACATGATGCTTTTTTTTTTTTTTACTTTTCTCACAAAACTTTTCACACAGTGTTTAACCCTGGATAAAGGCCACTTTTAAAATTAACTTACATGATTTAACAATTGCTTTTGATCAATGCATAAGGCTTTAAACAATAATTGCACAGTAGCTACACTTGAAAAGCAGTTTCAGGCCAATTAAATATTTAAGACCTGAGCTTAATATACAACTAGTACATTTGTATACATTAAACATTTTTGTAAATTTTCCAGGTATAAATTTCAAAATAAAAATGCACCAATATTTCCAAATGGAAATCTCAGGTATATGTTTAGTCAATTCTTGCCTCATTAAATATTCATGAGCACAGTGACATGATATTTGATACTTTTACACATTATTCAAGTGTCTGAGGGAACATTTAAAACTCACACTGTCAGTATGTAAACTGGTCCAATAAAATTGACAATACTATTCATTTAGTATGTTTCTAACTAAACAAACTAAATAAATAACAGCACAACACTGTTAATAACATGCAAATAATGTTAACCTAGTTTAAAAATGCACAAACCTGACTAAAACAACCCAGGGTTTCAAGTGTGAAAAGCCATTAGTGTTCTGATTATTCCTACTGTGTAACAGATGTGGTGATCTCACTTCCTGTCAGATGAAGTGAAGAGCACTGCACGAGTCAAATTCACAATTTCAAAATGATTTTACTTCAGCAACGACAAATAAAGAGTTTAATGACGTCTCATTACAAAATACTGGCTTGGGCCGGACGCACAACTGATTTCACAGGTTACAAAATATACAAAATCCACCAAAAGGGAGAAAGGAAATATAGCTTTACATCTGAGCGCCAATTATTGCCTGGTCCTCATAAAATGTGAAAATAATAAAAGGCATCTGTTTAAAAGGCTGAGGTATGTGTGTTTCACCAGTGTCTGCTGTCCACCAGTTCAGGCCGCAGACTGAGTCTCTTTAGTGTCTCGTAACCGATGACGATCATGACCGAAGTGGGCGTAGAAGAAATGATGCGTGCCGACAGACCTTTAGTGAGACCCCACATGCCCTCTTCAGCCAGGAGCTGCCTAAACGTCTCTATTATAGAGGAGCGACCTTCAACCTGCAAACACACACACACACACACAGTGTATTAACTCAAAGAAGCTTAAAGGAGAAGTCCACTTCCAAAACAAAGATTCACATATAATGTACTCACCCCCTTGTCATCTAAGATGGTCATGTCTTTCTTTTTTCAGTCATAAAGAAATTGTTTTTTGAGGAAAACATTTCAGCATTTTTCTGCATATAATTGACTAGTATGGTGCCCCGATTTTGAACTTCCAAAAGGCAGTTTAAATGTGGCTTCAAACGATCCCAAATGGGGTTGTAAACTATCCCAGCCGAGGAAGAAGGGTCTTACGTAGCAAAACGATCGGTTATTTACATTTTAAAAATACATTTTAAATACTTTTTATTCTCAAGCGCTCGTCTTGTCTTGCAGTCCTTGAACTCTGTGTATTCTACCGACACAGTCTTTGCGAAGTAAACATGCAAAGAAGATCAAACACCCTTAACAAAAAGGGTAAAACAGCGATATAGGGCGATTTTAAAGTTGAGGGAGAACATGAGTTTTTCGACATACCCTAACTTTCATGAACAGGATCAAAAATAATCCAGGCAGAGTAAGACAAGACGAGCGTTTGGCATTAAAAAGTACATAAATTGTATTAATTTTATTAAAATAACCAATCGTTACGCTAGATAAGACCCTCTTTTTCGGCTGGGATTTTTTTTACAACCACATTTGGGGTCGTTTGAAGTCACATTTAAACTGCATTTTGGAAGTTCAAAATCAGGGCACCATCTCAGTCCATTATATGGGGAAAAATGCTGAAATGTTTTCCTCAAAAAAACTTTTCTTTACGACTGAAGAAAGAAAGACATGAACATCGTGAATGACAAGGGGGTGAGTAAATTATTGTTCTGGAAGTGGACTTCTCCTTTAAATCCACAGTACTAATGTACATTAATGAGACAAATCATTTTAATGTGCCATATCAACACAAGAACCATCCAGATGATCCAGAACAACATCAGTACACAGAGGTTAGGCAAGTATAATAGAGGTTATTTACTTATAAAAAGTATTACAAATGCAGTAATATGTTCATCTCATCTGTGTCTAGCTATTTTTAGCTGTA
This sequence comes from Labeo calbasu, assembly GCA_019740295.1. Lineage (NCBI taxonomy): Eukaryota > Metazoa > Chordata > Actinopteri > Cypriniformes > Cyprinidae > Labeo > Labeo calbasu. Next base: position 28,370 of record JAHKKF010526446.1, read on the forward strand.
CAAAACAGCTGGTTTGCTGCTTGATATTGCAAATTGGTGTCTTACAGTATTATTTTAATTATGAGCACACTGGTTTGTAGTGCAAACAGTTTTACCGTTTACTGCACGTTGTTACTATTCCTTACCGGAAGTCTCGCCCATAGGCTTACTATCGCGTTGAAGAAAAACGTGGATAATGATAAGAATAAGAAAAGTTTCTTGACAACTTTGATTATGGGTGAGTTTGTACCTGTACTCGGGCTCGGATCACGTCCATGGGGTTAGTAAGGGTGGAGGCGGTAGCTGCAGCCATCGGTCCCGCAACGGCCTGGAGGAGGAGGTGAGGACAGTCCGCTGGAGCCAGTCTGGAGAGCTGCTCTGGAAACACACAACCCGGAAAATTTACGTTTCACAGTAAGAGCGTTTATGAAACAGCATTGAAGTTGTTCACCGAAAGTATATTGGATAACCGAAATCACTGACTGAAAGTGACGTTTCAAAAGCGCTTCTCCGCGAGCGCGTTTGGACTGTCTTTTACTTGTGCTTCGTTACTTTTAATATGAAACTAAGTTTGAGGTTTCAATTTCGGTCAATTTTATGAAATTCAAATAATAAATGCTGTTTTGACGCACTTTAATATAGCGTGACAGATCGGTGTAACCGCCTCAGTTTAAGCGGCAAGCGAATCTTTCATAAACATGAATGAAAAATCGGACGTTATGTTGAAAGAAACAGCGTAACTTACTGAAACATATCACGTCTCATATAATCTCTCAGTCAGTGTTTCAACCGCGAAAAGACGTCAATAAAATAGTTTGTAAACAATATATGAAGTAACGTTAACATTTACCTCAGGAAAGCCATTCAGTGTTCATTAAACGCGACAGAAGAAAAGCATTTGGCTAAATATATCCACTACAATACATACTGGATATTACATATTTAATATATATTTTATTTAACTGGTTGTGGTCTTTATTTAATCTACATTACCAGTCAAAAGTTTTTGAACAGTAAGATTTTCAATGGGTTTTTTTTAAAGAAATCTCTGTTGCTCACCAAGCCTGAATTTATTTGATCCAAAGTTTTGCAAAAACAGTAAAATTCTGAAATATTTTTAGTATTTAAAATAACTGTTTTCTATTTGAATATATTATAAAATATAATTTATTCTTGTGATTTCAAAGCTGAATTTTTAGCATCATCACTCCAGTCACAGGACCCTTCAGAAATCATTTTAATGTTCTGATTTGCTGCTCAAAAACATTTATTATTATTATTATTATGTTGCAAAACAGCAGAATTTTTTCAGGTTTCTTTGATGAATAGAAAGTTTAGCAGAACAGCATTTATCTGAAACTGAAATCTTTTGTAACATTATAATTGTAGAATGATTTCTGAAGGATCATATGACTGGAGTAATGCTAAAAATTCCGCTTTGAAATCACAGGAATAAATTACATTTTAAAAATATATTCAAACAGAAAACAGTTATTTTAAATAGTAAAAATATTTCAACATTTTACTGTTTACTTTGAATTAAATAAATGGAGGCTTGGTGAGCAGAAGAGACCTTTATAAAAACATTAAAAGTCTTACTGTTCAAAAAAGTCTGACTGCTAGTGTATGTTTGAAAAATAAATCTGTCATGAAAATGAGTTTTAACACCCATTTCGTTTATAGATTTTTTTAAACATATTTTCAATATTAAGCATTAAACAAATAGCCTACATATATTCAGTATATATTTTACTTAACCTTTCGAATAAATGTCGTGAAAACACACATGTAAACTTGTTCATGTTGTTCATTGTAACAAAAATGCAACATTTTTTCTTTAAGAATTACATTTTTAAATGGTTGTTTTTATGTTTATATACACCTCTTATATGAGTGTTGATTATTAAATAAATTGTATTAATTAATTGACCAACTTTATTTTCAATTAGGTATTCAGCTAAATCAAAGCTTTAATTTCAGTTTTGATGTTGGGGTGAAAATTTCAGTGCATCACTAAAAATTTATTTTCTTTACCTGCATAAAAGTGATAAAATGGCCACCAGACGGCGCTGTTGGGTATGTAGGTGAGTAGCGATGCCACATATCCCCGATAAAAGCCCCGAAATCCATCCGCGTGAAAAATCTGAACAACAATGTCTCTGGTCTGACCAAGTGTCAGTTTTTGTTTGGACGTGGCCATCACCATTTTGGGCTTGAGTTTGAAGCGTGTGAGCTGACACCCGTGACCCTGCACCATCAGCTGCTGGGACACCACGTCGATTGGTACCGTGATGCTTTGCGCCACCAGTGAAGCTGCGCCGCCAGCCACCAGAGACTTGACCGTGTTATTGGACGAGTAACAGGACACGTATTTTCGTACCAACTCATAGGTAGTGATGTACGCCTGGCCTGAGATCAGCGTGAACGTGTTGACCATGAACCCTCGATAAAGGCCTCGAGCCCCCTCTGCCTTCAGAATCTTAAAGAAGGCGTCAAAGGTGCCGTTATAGAGCGATTTCCCCTTCTGGACCTGCAGTCTGGTGCGGATCAGGGTGAAGGGGTACACGACGGCCCGTGTGGTCATGGTCATGAAGACGCCCAGCGAGTAGAACTTCCTCTTGTCCAGATCCTCCCATTCGATGATCCGAATGTTGCGCTTCTGCTGCATCATAGCGGGCGTTGACCTCACACACAAAATCATACGCACACACACTCGTTCCGCTCCCGCACAACCTGAAATGACAAAATCACAACATTTTGAATAAGCTGCATGTCCTGTTGCAGATCTGAAGGTACAGAGTTCAGAGATCATGTGACTGCTGGGTTATACCATAATCATATGCTCTGCAGAGATAATTTCTTGACATGTGTCAACAAAAAAGCAGATATTGAACATCTGAAATCTATGAAATATGCACATTTTTACAGCTCAACTGCTTTTATTAAAATCTTTATCTATTTGTTATATAAAGGTTTCTTATATAGATTTTATTGTTTACACTTGTCAGTAAACACTGGCATAAAAGTATATTTATTATTAATAATTATATTATTTAATAATATAATGTATTTGCATTTTTGTTACAATGAACATTTAATTTGAGCAACAAAAAATAAATAAATTTTAAAACTAAAAAAGGTGGTAAAATGTAATAAAACAACATCCACCATATAAATATGATAATATTATAAAATGTAATAAATAAAATAATTACAATTTGTAAATGACATAAATGTTTCTAAAATATTATAATAATCTCAAATTTTACAAATCCAATACGTTCCTCAGGATTATACCTGTCAAAATAATAATAAAAATAAAGATTTTAATAAATATTTGTTTTAAAATGATATCTCTACTGTTACAAGCAAACATTAAAAATGATCTTTAAAACATCACATTTGGAATTAACTAGAATATCAGAGCTTGGGCTGGCCGATTATCCACGCAGATATTAAGCATTTTTAAGATGGTTATTAGTATCGGCCATTTTCAAAATTAATTAAAAATAAATTAATTTAAAAGCATTTAAAGTATGTTTTTGTCAGAGCCCTTGTTATTCTTAATTTAGACATTTGTTTTCATTTTTACACCAGACATAAATATCGGCTCAAAATATCAGTTATCAGAGTTTGCCATTTAAAAATAAAAAACATTTTTAATACTAAAAAGAAAGGAATCCTTTTATATTAATCTGTAAATTACAAGCTTACTGTGAGCAAAATAAATAAATAAATACATTTTTAAAATAAAAAAGGTGTAGTATAATAAAACAACATACATCATAAAAATATAATAAAATATAACAAATAAAAATAATTACATTTTGTTAATGATGTAAATCTAAAATCTAAAACAATCTATAATTCCAGGAATGCCATACGTTCCCTGGGATTATATCTGTCAAAATAATAATAACAATAATAATAACAGTAATATTATTAAAGTAAAGTAAACATTAAATTATATTTAAAGCATCACATTTGGAATTAACTAGAATAATAGAGCTTGACCTGGCTGATTATCGGCGCCGATATTAAGCATTTTTAATATGGTTATCGGTAACAATTTGGCAATAAAATAATTTAAAAGCATTTGAAGAAAGTTTTTTGTCAGAGCCCTTTTTATTCTTAATTTTGCACCAGACATATATATCAGTTAAAAATACTGGTTATCGATCTACTTAATTAATAATCGATTAATAATCGGTATCGGCCCTGAAAAAGATTTATCAGCAAAACATAAATATGAATATTTCTAAAAATCTTTTGATTTTCATTTCTAAATCACTAGAATGCCACACTTTTCACACAATTATTAATTTTAAAATTAATTTTAATATTAATTAATATATTTTTAATTATCTCTGGTTTTGTAAAGTAAACATTAATGAGAGAAAATTATACTTATAGCATCATATTTAGAATTAATCAGAAAAATAGGGCTTGGCAATTAAAAATAAAACATTTTTCAACAAAAAAAGTAATCCTTTTATATTTATCTGTAAATTACCAGAATACCACACATTCTTCAGGATTATACCAGTTAAAATAAAATAATAATTAATATTTATTTTTAAATTATATATCTGGTTTGCCAAAGTAAACATGAAAGAGGAGAAATTATTATATAATATTACATTATTTATAATGCTGTCAAACGGTTAATCGTGACTAATCGCATCCAAAATAAGTTTTTGTTTACATAATGTTTGTGTACTGTGTATATTTATTATGTATATATAAACACACACACGTGCATGTATACATTTAAGAGAAATATGTTGTTTACATATTAAAAATATTTATATAGAATAGAAATATGAATAGAAATATATACATGTAAATACATATTAATATTTATGTATGTGTATTTATATATACATAATAAATATACACAGTACACACACATATTTTGTAAACAAAAACATTTACAGCGTTAATAATTTATAGCATCGTATTTAGAATTAACCTGATGACAGTGCCTGTTTAAAACAATGTGTTTATGATGGCAAAAATTGCATTAGAAATCTAACAGAAAAATTCTAACGTTTTTAATCCCAAAAATAATAATTTCATATTTATGTTACTTAATTTTGAAGGACCACACTACCTTGATGCAGCCCTTTGACATGAATGACAAAAAATAGCCAATGACAGATCTAAGAGACACCATGTACCACCATTAACGACTCTTTCTTCTGTTCTCCATCAGTTATTTGGCTCTGGCACGAAGTTGAATGTTTATCAGTCATAGTGACCTTTTCATGGTGAAGCTGCAAAAATGACAGTGTCTGCTATCTACTGCACATGCGCATTACACAAGACAATATACCACCTGACACCCCCCTACAACAAAAAAAAACAGCTTATGTTGTGTCCCTCCCCTCGCCCATTAGAAGTACATGACACTTGATTTGACCTCTCAGACACACGCTAACTTACCCGGTTAGCTCGCCATACTTGCTGTTTCTCCATCCAGCGGGCTCAACCGAAGCTGCGTGGTCTTGTCATGAGAGAAATCCGATATTATGACTATGAAAAACACATTTTGTCTGATCGATTCGTGGCCTGCAGCTCCTGATAGAAAGGCATGCCGATCGAGCCGAGCGCTCCTCCACACTTCCGGCGCATGCTAAAACGTCACTGATAGGACAGAGCGAGCGCCCGCTGCTGCCTGTTGATTGGTCATTGACACAGGAGGAGCAGTTTGATGATTGGGCGGTGATGTGTGCCGTTGTTATTTATTTTTTTCTATTCATATTAACATGATGAACATAGACAAAAGATTTTCTTTACATTGAACAACATACTTCTTACAATTTAAAAATTATATATAATTATGAGTGCGTGTATATATATAATTTAAAATGATTTATTATTAATAATTATTAATAATTAACCAAATGTAGACTGTCATGTCGAATTTCTGCATTAATTCTTTTTTTTTTTTTACATTTTTTATATACATATAAACATCTTTAAATGTTTAAATGTTACATCTCAAAGCGCTTTACATGAACAAATAAAACATAATACACCATATGAAAAGATTTAAGCATAAAAAGATCTATCTATAACACTAATATTAATACGTTAATATTAATTCTAATGGTGTTTTGTATTTTTTCTAAATATGCAAGCAACATTTTTTCGTCTTTTGTGTTGTTTTTATTAACACAATTTTTAAATTAATGCTTGCTTTAATGTTAAACTATTTAAAGCATTAAAGATGTTATGTTTTATGTTCATATTAACATGAACAACGATTTTTACAATGAACAGCATATTTAAGACAATAAATATATGTATTTAACAATTAATTAAATAACTATATATATATGTGTGTATTTTTATATGCATATAAACAAACAACTGGAGAAATGTTGGATTTTCATTGCAATTAACATAAATATTCAATGTTTTAAGAATAAAGATCAATTAAAAATATAATATTTAATATTTAATTATATGTATATTATATATTTATAGATAATAATTTAAGATATTGTATATATCTATCTATCTATC
>JAHKKF010526447.1:0-11039 GCA_019740295.1 Labeo calbasu
AAACAGTCATTGTTGGAAAGGGCTCAAATACACAAAAATGCTGAAAAAACATTTTCTGAAGAACAACAGGCAGTTTAACTGTTCAGGACAAACAAGGGACTTGTGAACAACTACCATTTAAAAAAAAAAAACTGCTGTGGATCTTTCAGGTAACAACACAGTATTAATAATCAAGTGTATGTAAACTTTTGAACAGATTCATTTTTACAAATGTAACTATTATTTTCTCTTGTGGACTATATGTAAGCATCTTTTATGTGAAATATCTTATTCAGGTCAGTACTAAATAAACAATAACATGCATTTTGTATGATCCCTCTTATTTTGGTAAAATAAACAACATTATGCAGATTCTGCAAGGCATATGTAAAATGTACATATATATAATATTCACATTATTACTGTATTTTTGATTAAGTAAATGCAGCTTGGTAAGTATAAAAGTTTCTTTCAAAAAGAATATCATAATTATTTCATTATTTTGTCTAGTAGTGTACAGTACAGTAGATTTTGTGAGGAGCAAAATTAAATGTAACTTCTTGTTCGCTAATTATCTTCCCATCTGGAGAGATGCTTACAGCTGCTTATAGATAATACATTTTTTTTCTCATTTGAAGCATTCATGAATGAATCTTCTGGGTTCACTGAAAAGATTCAACTCAAAATAATGATTTATTTACAAATTGGGTATACTTCTCTTAAATTCAGATACTGCAATTTTCGATTAAACTTGTAATAACAACTTTCAATCATTTCCTCACACAAGACCATTGTATGGCTTCAGAACACTTAATAGTAATAGTGGCTGGATTTGTAATGGCTGGATTCAGTAATTATTAATGAATATGTCGACTATATCTGTGTGTGTATTGGACAGGTATAATCATGATGATGAACTTCTGTGAGGAGATCCATGTGTACGAGTACATTCCCTCTATGAGACAAACTAATCTGTGCCATTACCATGAGAAGTATTACGACGCGGCCTGCACGTTTGGGGCATACCACCCTCTACTTTACGAGAAACTGCTTGTCAAGCGAATGAGCACAGCTTCTGAGGAGGACCTCAAGAAAAAGGGAAAGGTCACACTGCCAGGATTCAGTAAGATCAACTGTCCGCTGAGATTTACAGACTCAAACGTACACTAGCATAAAAATGTGTATGGGACTTCAAGATTTAAACACAGACTGTTATCATCTAATAGAGGTTTACCAATAGTCAGAAATATCCTAATGACCATAAAATGACCTTAATTTAGCGATTACAGATGCTGTACATACAAAACATGATTGTGATGCAGGACAAGAAGAGAGTTTCAAAGCAAATTCTTGATTGGAATGTTTAAATGAGGTAGGCTACAGTATGAAATGAGTCGAGATGGATTTTAACTGTAGATAAATGATCAGTGTAATTTTTAAAGGTGTTTGTAAACTACTACTGACAAGCCTCTCTGAGAAGAAAGTGTCTGACTCCGTAAAGTTTACCATTGACTGTTGTGCATATTATTTCTATTAACCTTTTTACTGCTTCTTTAGTAAAAAGTTCTATGTATTTCAAAAACCTGTAATATATTTTGACAGAAAATGGTATCTTAAGCTGTACCAATACTTAACTGCTGTTTTTTTTTTTTTAAACTCACATTTTGAGTAAAGAACTAAAGAAGTTTAGTATTATTTATCATGTCCTACAACCAATTTTGTACTTAATATTGTTCCTTCTATAGACTGGTGATTTGTGTCATTATTGTGGATGTTGGATTAAGACTATCAAATGTATTTGTGGAAGGAATGTTAATGTTTGTGCACCCATGGTGGCTCAGTGTATATGATAAGAAATCAAATCCCACGAATCAGTGCTAATTAAAAAGTCGGAAGAGTCTAACCTGTTTGTTCATTAGGATGTAAATAACAGGGTTGATGACTGTGCTGCTTTTGGCAAGGAGGGACGGCACCACGCTCGCGATGGGTGTGATGATCCCGGGACGTCCAAACGTGGCCATCATTGCAACAACCCCATAAGGCATCCAGCACAAAAGGTAGCACACCACTGTAGTGATGACCATAAATAAAATGTGGTATTCTCTCCGCCGTGCTGCTGTCTTCCTGATGCGCCCTACCTGAGGGAAAACGTACATTAAATTTTTGTTTGTACCAGTATTTTTTGTTTGTACCAGATGATTCAGAACTTCAGTATATGCAAATCCCTTTTTGAATGGATTGCCGATTCACTACAGAAAGAGGCTACCATCTGGTTTAAGGGAACCACTGACTCATTAGGTTCAGGAATATAAATGATTGATATTTTTAAAGATTTCTAAAATCTGTGCATATGTGTGAAGTGTATGTGGAACAGATAAATTGAATTCCAAATATAATGAACTGCTTTTTTTGCTGACTTATCTCATTTTTCAGCATGGAGGAGAGTGTGGATTCCAAATATCACCGGCTTAAACATCATTTGAGGCAGTTTAAACTTTATCTGGAGTCTGACCTAGTTTGAGCTTGAGTCAGAGAGTCACTGTATAGTTCCAGAGAGGATTGGAAACTGCACTGGAGGCAGTGGTTTTGAGTTGTGAAATCTGACTTGTTTAATCTCTTTTCCCTGTTGTGTTGAAATTACACACACATAATTAAAGTGCAATATTTACACTGAATTGAGGTGTTGTGACTGAATTTACCTGTTTGACAGCACAGAGGAGCCGGATGTAACAGTACACCATGACCAGCACGGGGATTCCCAAACAGAAAATAAACAGGCAGATGATATACGAATGTGACTGCGGGGTGTTGGCCGTCCATGTAACTGAACAGCTGGTTCCTGCCCCTTCTAGTCCATAGCTACTCCAGCCCAGCAAGGGGGGAACCGTCCAGAACAGTGAGTAGAGCCAGGAGCCCCCGACAGCCAACAAGGGTTTGCTGTAGTCTGGGGCCCTCTTGTTGTAAACAGTTAAAGTGCTGTAACGTTCATACGAAAGGATTGCCAGAGAGATCAATGATACAATCCCTGTTAAAAAAAGATGATATGAAACGAGAGATTAGTCTGTATGTTCATGCTCACCGTTAAACTACAGAGCCACTTGTATAATCAACGATTCATTATGTCACTGTTGTTATGTAAATGAACAGAATAAATGCAAATGAACCTGGGGAGATTTCCATAAGCTTCATGAGTAAGTTGTATGTTTAGAAACATTAGGGTAAAGCTGTCCAAAGAAATTCATAAGAAAATGCCGATTATTTTTACAGATTAATTAAAAACCACTGCATGGATTTTTACCACTACATGGTAGATTTGTACATACACTGCCAACACACATTAATGTTCAAACAGCATGTAAAAGTGAACTTAGCATCCGATGACCCCTTTAACAGATATGGCATACACAAAGACAACTACACTAAATGGGAGTTAAATGGGAGGTCATTCGAGCAAAAAAAATATTATTATTCACTCACTTATGCTCCGGAAAGAAACATGGTGCATTAAGAGCCAAGGGGGTGAAAACTTTTTGAATTTGAAGATCAGGGTAAATTTAGCTTATTTTGTCTTCTGGGAAATGTAACTATCTCTGAAGGGCAGTACTAAATAAAGAAGAAAAAAAAAGATATTTGGCAAAAAATAAGAAAAAAAAAAGTTTTCACCCCCGGGACTTACTGCATGTGAATATTTGAACCTTTTGTAATAGTTGCATAATAGTCCCTCAGTTGTTCTCAGTGTGAAAAGATGGGTCTCAAAATCATACAGTCATTGTTGGAAAGAGTTCAAATACTCAAAAATGCTGCAAAACCAAATAATTTTTGGGACCTGAAGGATTTTTCTGAAGAACTGCAGGCAATTTAACTGTTCAGGACAAATAAGGAACTCATGAAAAATCACAGCTGTGGATCATTCAGGTAACAACAAAGTATTAAGAATCAAGGGGATATAAACTTTTGAACCAGGCCATTTTTATAAATGTAACTATTATTTTCCCTTGTGGACTATATGTAAACATCTTTTATGTTAAATATCTTATTCAGGTCAGTACTAAATAAACAATAACATGCATTTTGTATGATCCCTCTTATGTTGGTAAAATAATTAACATTTTTAATGCTTTTGAAAGGTGAATGTAAACTTTTGACCTCAACTGTACATGCATTCATTGTCAGTTTTTAGAATGATTTACGAGGGAATAATTACTGAGAATAAAAATACAATCTGCCCTACTATTCACATTGGTTCCCAAAAGAAGCGCTAAACGTCAAAGTGATGTTACGATTTTCAAAACAAAAAATAAAAAATACTCCCAGGTACATGGCTATTTCAAGAAACACAGCATGAAGTTGGAGAACCATCACAGCCACATTTTGTTGCTATTAAATATTAATGAAAATGCCTTTAAGCAACACTCATTCTCTGATGTTGTTCAAAGGGCAAACATGGAAATTTTTAAGACTGGTTGATGAAACATCCATTTCAAACATTTGCATGCAAATAAGTTCATTCATATCATGCTAAAACAGATACGTCTCCAACATTCAGATATGAAAATTCTTTATGGACATTAATTCACCAGAATATGAATGGCACATAGATTCTTTCTTTGTTTTCTCCCCTTACGTATGCAAAGGCCTGTGTTAATAAAGATCTTTGTAAATCTGCTAATCTTTGAGTCTGACGACTGAATCTTAGGCTGTCGCATTTGTCAAGAAACGGCACACAAGACTAGAACCGAACATATTTGCACTGCAGAAACACACAGCAGGGGATTACAGGGTAATTTTCATATCTTGAGAGTGTTGTTTAGTAGAGTTGTTTAGACACTGCAGCTTTCCTTCTGCTTGGCTCTGGCGTCATACTTATGGCAAACAAATGAGACAGGGATACAAACACACAGAAGATTGTTTTTACAAAAGTCCAAAAATCTGTCGAAAGGCCACCAAATGATAATTTTGTGACCTTTGTTGACAAATGAACAGGGATATATTGGTGCAGGTAACACAGAGTAATACATGTTGTTAATTTACCTCTATACTGACATTGTAAAAATACAAATTAGTCAACTTATTCTTGATACTTATTGTGGGGAAGTACTGTTACAGATGAATTTTTACCAAACCAAGTCAAAGCAGAATCAGCCATTGTGTGTCTCCAAGCAATACACAGCAGTGGAGTGTAATTCATGAATGAATCAGTGTTTTTTGAGGGGTTAGTGAATGATTCAATGTCTTGCTGTATCACTTGTCGTCAACTACTGGTGTAATATAGTCACTGAAAAATCCCCACTGCTGATTTACACACTGACAACTGTATATGGAACATGCAAACACAGAAAAGCGGAGTGAGTCCTACTGGACTAAATATCAACACTCTTGGAATGCTGCTCGGTCCATCATATTTAAAGGAACACTCTAAAAAATGCTGGGTTAAAAACAACCCAACTTGGGTCATTTGGCAACCCAGTGCTGGGTAAATATTGGACAGAACACATTAGTTGGGTTAAATGTTTTTACCAAACATGCTGTGTTATTTTATTTAAGTCAACTATTGTTTAAAATTATTATATTGGTGGTTTAAAATGGACTGGAACTTATAAAAACACAAAGAGAATTACTAGAGGCAACAGCAATAATCAAAAGATGAACATTTATTAAGCAAGAACACATGGACAAAATACAAGAGAAACTGAATTTATTTAGGTGAATACAGCATAGTTTACAATATTACATACATGTAAACTTGTTTGACAAGCATCTTAGACATAAAAAATGTAACATTTAAAAGTAGAATTTTAATTTTAGTGTATTCAACCGCTCTCTGTAATCGTTTATTGAAATAGCACTAATTCTCATGCCGGTGTTCGCCGGATTAACTGCAAACTTCAGACCGCGGCCTTGCGTTTCGCTTGTAGCTAAAAGATGCCTTGACTGACTCCAAAAACTGCCCATAAACAAACAGTACTGACATTAGAGAACATATTTGTGACCCTGGACCACAAAATCAGTCATGAGTGTCAATTTTGGAAATCTGAATCTGAAATCTGAATAAATAAGATTTCCATTGATGTATGGTTTGTTAGAATATGACAATATTTGGCCAAGGTATAACAATTTGAAAATCTGGAATTTGAGGGTGGAAAAAAATCCAAATATTGAGAAAATCACCTTTAAGGTTTTCCAAAAGAAGTTCATAGCAATGCATATTACTCATCAAAAATTAAATTTTGATATATTTACGGGAGGAAATTTACAAAATATCTTCATGGAACATGATCTTTACTAATGATTTTTGCCATAAAAAAAAGACCCATACAATGTATTTTTGACTATTACTACAAATATACCTGTGGTACTTAAGACTGGTTTTGTGGTCCAGGGTCACATTTTAAAATTAAACTCAGTACAATAACAAATAAAATCAATTTATTTTATGCAAGACAAAGGCGTTTCCATTGTGTGAAACAACCGCTGCTGACGCAGCTGACTGACATCTCGTCCTTATGTTGCGTTAAAATAATACAATTTACAGCACAGTAAAGACTTTCTAAATGAAATAAAATGTATACAAACCTTTACTTCTCCTGAAGAAGTGCAAATCGGCGGCATTGAGAACCGCTCTCTCCTGTAGAGGTCTCCGAAAGCCCGCGCTCTGACTGTAACTCAGCAGCTGGGTTGTTTTGTCAGAGACAGGCTCAGCCCAGCGGTTGGGTAGAAAATAATAACTTAGTTACAAGAAAACTACCCCGCACCGGGTAAAAATATTAAAAATAACCCAATAAAATGACCCAATGGGGTGAACTCAGCATTGGGGTTAAAAAACCCCAATGTGTTTGAATGTTTTGGCAGAGATTTACTTGTATCAAACTCAGAACATTTATTTAAGCTCCAAGCACAAGTTCAAAGTTTGTAAACTCCGGAGTAAACCTTCCCAGAGAAATACATGAGAACATTTATAAAACTGTGTTTAGTTTCTTTATGTTTACGTTCTTGCTACTATTATTGGCTTTTCTTTAGCCCTTTGGGATTTTCAACATACTTACATACAGCATACACAAAGTCAGCTAAGAGGATAATAGCAACAGATTCAACAGACACACTATGACGGATGTGTGTATGGTATGACTACTTCAGCATTTACTTATCAGTTGAAGCAGTAAGTAGGGGTTATAAACTTTGTAGAAAGTTGTAGAAGCTCTGCAAAATAAGTAGGATGACTGGATAACAAACACTGCACAGAGGACCTCATCTGATCACCAATACTGTGTCTCCTTAAAAAGGTGCTTAATAGTAAATAAAGGCTTATCTTATATACCTGTTCATGCAATTTTAAATATTTCCTTCACAAGGAAGATTTAGCTAGTCATTTGGAAAGAGGCTCTGAAATGTCTTCTTGATTAGGACATGCTCATTAGAGCTAGCAGCACCTAGGGGACTTTTTTATTTTCAGACTAAAAAATGTTGTTGAAGTAAACCACATGCATATTTCTGAAACAATGAAAAATATAAAAGATTTCTCGCTACTAATGCACAAACAATTTCTCAGATTAATTAATCCTGCAGAGACAGTTAACATGAGACATAAAAAGGACTAAGGGTGCTCAGATGGGACTTCAGCTGCTGTAGGCCACCCACTTCAAGATTTGACATTCAAAGATGCTCTTCTGAACACCAGTGTGTGGCTATTTCAGTTACTGTTGCTTTCCTGTCTGCTTGAATTTGTCAGAATTCTCTATTCTCTACTATTTTTTTGGTACACCATTCTTGAAAACCAATGGTATGCAATGAATTAAACCGGTGGGCTATGATTGACTGACTTAGAGTACTGAGATTTAGTATCTCTGCAGGTTACATTTTACTGTTGCTAGCATAAAAAACAACTGATATTAATTTCTTAGTTTATACACATCTATATTATCTAAGAATGCTCTCTTTATAATCACTGTAGTTGTCAATTACTTTAGTTCAGCACAATGTCTGCTCTTCACATAGTGACCACACTTTTGTTGGTTATGATGAGAGCATTCCCAAGAGGTAAAGGGGTATGACGCAAATTTCATGTTTTCTTTTGTCTTTGGAGTGTTGCAAGCTGTTAGTGATGCGCAGATGGTGGTTATATCCACAGGCGCTGCGGATAATCCGCAGGTCGGGTGGGTCAGGTAATAAAAAAATGCATTCTGATTATTTGCGGGTGGGTCATGGGTGGATGAGATAAATCAATAATGTCGCAAATATGAACTATTTTCTAAAACTATGAACCTGTTTAAAATACTTTTTTCACTTTTTTTTTGCCTGGTCGAGAAGTTGTGAATTGTGAACCTCAAAAATTATTATTATTTTTTTTTTATTCCTAAAAAACGGCATTATTTTATTTGAAAAAGTTAATCATTTTATTTTATTGACAAAATATTTTAGTTTGTCGTGTATATTTTATTCAGTTGAACAGATAACATTTTAAGCTGTTGTCACTTTTCACTTCCTTTCTTTTAAGGTAAATAATGAAAAACGTATACACTGTAATTATGAAACAAAGTGACATATTTGTACTAGACAGGTGTGAAATTAATGTGGATAAAAAAAAATATACTCTGAACCCCACGTGGATTTACACAAACTGAGAAATTCAAAGCGTTAGGTTGTGCCCCGCGCTCCCCTATGTCCGCTTCTAAATTCCCTCTGATGCGTATCATTCAGTAGCGTCCAGCATTAGCCAAAATCATAACAGGCCACCATTTCTAATTCAATCACATGTGAATAAATGCAAATATTCGCTCAAAACACCCAGTAAGACAGTAAGGACCGTGGCGCCGGCTTCCTTTGAAATATGTTTGATGATTGCGCCTGATGCGCCTGATGCGCCTGATGCGCCTGATGTACCCGCGCCTGCACCAGATTTACTGCCTGTTCATATGCCAGAGCATGTCAAGGGAGGCACGCCTAGTAGTAAAATAATAATTATTATTGATTACTAATTGGAATTAGTACATTATAACGAAAACAATACCTTAAAAATGAAAAGAATTAGATTTTTAAGATCAGAAATTTGTTAAACTGGGTGAACCCCTGTAAACATTTGTCCAAGGATCCAGTAGGCGTTCAAACACCAAACCAATTTCATCAGAGATTGTGGAGAGTCACGTCCAGATGTCAGTTAATGTCATTCTTTTTAGCGTGGATTTGGCTCAAAAGCATTATTAGTTATTAAGCTTATATATAGAGGGAGCCCTGACTCATGAACTGACTGTTGCTGCTCCCTCTGCTGCCTCGTTGGTAACTTCCTGTTTAGTGGCCATAAAGGGAGGCCATTTCCAAACAGACAACTGTGAAGTATTGTTTTGCTCTTGTGGACTCTACCAAGCGTTTATCTCTGTTTTCATTGCCCTGTTTTTGTCATTACCACGGTTTTGTTTTATTGTCATAGTTTTGCTTTTGTTTCTCGCCATAGTTCTGTCTAGTTTTGCCATCGTTCCTTGCCTTGTTTATTTGTTACTTTTCGGACTGCTCTCTCTGGTTATTGGACTGTGCCTGTTTTGTGGATTACGCTATTGTTTTGTCTTCGTCACTCTGTTTGTTGGATATTGACCCTGCCTGTTGACTACGATCTGGTTATTAAAGCTCGCACTTGGATCTTATACACTTCCTACGATGCAGTGCGATGCAACACAACACGTAAAAAGACAGTATGAGTTATTATAATCAGTAATTATGTCCTCAATGGATGCAACAAATGCCTTGTTTATAATGGGTTTTATTGTTTTTGTCTTGCCGCGCCGGGACACGGCATCACAACGTGGTAAGGGGCGTAACATTTCAGGCACACGGTTGAGGTATTCGGCCAATCACAACACACTGAATAGCTGGCTAATCGGAGGGCACCTCGCTTGATGAGCTTTGTAAAAATCAATGCGTTTCAGAAAGGCAGGGCAGAGAACAGCAACAATAATGTACAGTATGTGGAAAATACACAAAATAATGTTCTTTTTAGCAACATCATATGACCCCTTTAACTAAACCCCTACATTTATGATCAGGAAATATTCATGTGTCCCTCTCTCTCATAGCTACATAGTGAGTAGATAGGCCCCATCATTTTGAGGTAAATGTGTTCAGAAGTCTAAAAAATGTGTAACTTTAAGGAGCCGAACACCTTTTTTTTCTTGCAATTAAGCACACTTTTTTTTGGAGTTATTCTAAAACATTTTGTTTTTATATGTGTACCACTGTTCAGAACTGTGCTAGCTAACCATGTGCTGATTAGCATCTTTGAGGTAGGTTCAAAAGTATCTATAAAAGTATCTAATTGTCACTACCGAAACAGTCACGGCCGAAACATTTGGTTGAGTGTTGGTACTGGTATCTTTGTATTTTTGGGTGTTATTCCATAAATTTGGCACTACCAAAACAGTCACGACCAAAACATACCATCCTTTTTTTGGTAGTGACAAAAGGGAACACATAATCCTTTATTTGGGGGAAATAAACTAAATGTTAGTACAGTTATGCATTTTTTTAGTATATTTCAATAGTGTTTTACAATGCAAGGTAAAATTATGTAATATGATGTGGTCACTATCAAAGCATTGCTGTCACTGTCAAAAATGTGCAGTCACTGCCAAAACATGGGATGTTTTGTCAAAAATAAAGTACACTGAATTATCAACTAACTTTGAAATCAGTATGATCAACTTTTTGCCTTTTACAAAGACAAACTGGATTCAGAATACAACAAATCGTCCCAGGTTACGTATGTAACCATGGTTCCCTACCAAGAGATGCTGCGTATCAATACGCTAATGAGAACAATCTTTGTTCGACCGGTTGTGAAGCATGTGTGTCAAACACGCCAAGAATTGGCCTAAATAACCTTGGCAGGTGACGTCATTTGATTATGTGCACCTGAGGGTTATAAATAGACGTGAGACGTACAAATCTTCAGGTTTCTTTGTCTTCAGAGACCGCATTGTGTGTGTGTCACGCTAAAGCAGTATCAATGAAAGTGAAAGTAAAAGTTAAAGCTTACTCATCATAGCGAGTTAATCTGTGAGAGATGCGTGCCTCCG
>JAHKKF010526450.1:1997-13569 GCA_019740295.1 Labeo calbasu
GAGAGGAGTGTTATGAGAGGTTGTAGGTTGTTGCTTGGTTACGGTGTAGCTTGTGTGTAGTGTTTTCCTGTTCTTTTATTTTATTCGTAACAGGAGCAACAATAAACAGTGTGCGGAAAATAATGTGTACTGCGTAAACGCATTGCATTATACCAAGTACACAAAATAATGTTCTTTTTAGCGACATCATATGACCCCTTAATACAAATATATTTTGAGTGCATGATCAAATGCATAGAGCTCCAACAGTCTACATACAATCAAGTCTATATTGTAACTTTAGCTGGTTAAAGGGATAGTTCACCCAAAAATTAAAATTCTGTCATTAATTACTCACCTTCATGTCGTTCCAAACTTATAAGACCTTTGTTCATCTTCGGAGCACAAGTTCAGATATTTGAATAAAATCTGAACGCTTTGTATAGACAGCAGCGGTACTACAATGTTCAAAGCCCAGAAAGGTAATTGTTGAATAAACACAAAATTATGGTTGAACCACTGATGTCACATGGACTATTTTAAGGATGTCCTTACTACCTTTCAGAGCCTTGAATGTGGTAGTTGCTATCTATGCATCTATTTCATCAAAAATATCTTAATTTGTGTTCCGAAGATGAACGAAGGTCTTACGGGTTATGAACGACATGAGGGTGAGTAATTAATGACAGAATTTACATTTTTGGGTGAACTATCCCTTTAACCAGAGCGTCAACATTGTCTGCTTTTCTGTATTTTTTTCTGGCTTTCTGACTCCACGGGAATGACGATTAGCTCAAATCTAGCAATAACACCCTGCCCTAGTCTGCAACAGACTTCTAAAGATTCCTTGTGCTTAGATTTGTTATATTTGTGTCTGCTCAGAGGTCTGGGGGAAGAAAGGCGGCTTTCTTGGCTCGGAGAATCAGATTAAACGCAATGGCAGGCGCTATTACGGTGTCATCGAGTGATTCAGTATACACATAGCAGGGACATCTGCCCAGTCTTTGAATGGGCTCATCCATTCCAGATTTTTGTGTGGTAGATGCTCCTCCAGGGATGCTGGGTAATGGCTCCCCACCTCACACTTTGCTCTAGTTTACCAGCCTCTCCTACTGCCTTAAATCAGCCCCAGGGCCAAATAAACTCTCTCTGTGCCATACAGATTTGATTCATTTAGACACACGTTCTGTCCCAAACAGCAATATCCATTTCTTTTCCTATATGGGCCTACATTTACAGTGGAGAATATGAGTCTGGTCGGAAACCACACGAAAGGAAGACTTTTGGAATCATCCCGTCAATGAAGACGTGGCGGGAAAATAGTCGTATGACTCGGGCCGGACTTCCAGAAAGGGGTTAAGCATGAGACCGATAAGGCAAGGAAGCAAGGGCCCCTGATAACAACGCAGGAATGCAGTACTAATAACAACCTGCTTGTTAAATCGGATGCTGCTTGTTTACATGTAAAGAAAAATGAAGGAATCTGCAGCACACGTAGATCCACACGGCAAGATCGGGAAAAGTAAAAAAGCACCTAATGAAGTCAAAACACCCTAATAGAGACACAAACCGTGTGTCTTTTCAACATGCTTCCCTGTCTTCCAGGTGCAGGCATGCTCTGAATTTTTTCGCTCACGGTGGCTTTTGTGCGCACGCAGCCAAATGAGGGACAGAAAACCCTCTCTGTGGACTCTCGTCGGAGAAAAACATCCCATCCTTGACAATTTGATTAACAGCTGTCTTTCGTGCCAAAGTCCCCCTGGTCTGAAAGACGCTCTCTGTCACACACTTCTTAGGTTACTCAGCAATCAGAGAGGAGTGAAACAAGAAAGTGAAGCGAGAGAGAGAGGGAGCGAGAAGAAAGGGAGAGAGAAAGGGCTATTTAAGTGGTGTTATCTCAGCCTCCCGAGCTCCCTGGCTAGTCCAGCACATTCCAAAAGCTTCACATCCGTCGTCCACATTACGCTCCGCACCCAAGGGACTCCACTTTCCTTTCCCCATATGGTCATTTTAAGACTGCAGGAAGAGCACGTCAGCAAAGAAATGAGGTTGGAGTTCATGCAATCAAGAGATTACCTGCAAATACACACAAATCAAAACTTAAATCACCTCGAAAATACCCTCAAAGCCAGAGTCTCCAATTACAAAGAGAAATAATGTTGAAAAGTGCAACTACTTTATTGTGTGGGACATTCATTTGTGGCCCAATCAGAATATCTAATCAGTCCTTCCCTCACGGTAGGAAAAGCACATAATATTTGAATAGGCACAAACCAATTTCGACAACCGAAGGCAGAGGCAGCCTGATTATAATGAGAGCATTTCATGCGGCCGCAAACTCACCGATATTAAAATGTGAGTCTACATTTAAATAATGTTTTTGCTTTTTCATTACCCTCAGTCTACATAATGCCAGCGTTATTCAGAATTCCAAAATCCAATAATTTTTCATGCTGCTCTAATCTAACATACTCTGATGAGTCAGAATGTAAGAAGGATGATTAATTCACCCTTAAACATTTCGAATCCCAAATTTGCTGTACGTGGGTGGCACATATTTCTGAGGGGGGCAAATTGTATATTGTTAATCTTTGAAGAGTTTACATAAGCATAACCGCACTGAATACCAAAATCACTTTAAAGCAGATTTGTCCTTCTCTGCATACGTACTAAATGTACTGAAAAGCGTGTGCGAGTGCAGTAACCTCTAATTAACCTTGAATATCTCTACCTTCAGCAGCTCTTGAACAGCTAGCGTAGCACCTCGGGGAAACAGACCCAAATTTCTTCTTTATTCCTTCTGTTCAATTGCTGACTACCTGTTCAGGTGATGAAATATGAAGCGCAGGGCTACGCCAAGCCGAAGGTCTCCAACTCTCTGGGCAAAATGTACCACCTGCTCTTTGCTTCAGCTCGAACAAATAAAAGTCTACCTGAAAAGCATTTCTGCCCCCAAAACTGCTCAAATCCAGATGGAGCACATAATTCACTCATATACAGTACAGAGACAGCTGTGTGACAATTTTGATTTAAAAGGAATATTTCAGGTTCAGTAAAACTTAAGCTGAAAGAACAGCATTTGTGGCCAAAACAAATCATTTTATTTCTATAGATATATTGTGGCTATATATTTTAACCACAATTGCTTCCATTGCGAGTGCCTCAAGAAGGCCAAAAACGCAGACTGAAATTATTTTTTGTCGTGTCGTCGTACTCTCATTAACGCATGATGAAGACTGACAAGGAAGAGAAGACATTGTTGATTAAAGTTGTTGGTTTTGTTTTCTTAAAAAGGTTAAACCACTGATGTCACACTGACTATTTTATCGATGTCCTTACAGTATCATCTTTTGGGCCTTGAACGTTGTAGTTGCGCTGCTGTCAATGCAGGTCCAGAAAGCTCTCGGATTTCATAAAAAAAATCTTAATTTGTGTTTCAAAGATGAACGAAGGTCTTACAGGTTTGGAGCAACATGAGGGTGAGTAAATAATGACAGAATTTTGATTTTTGGGTGAACTATGCCTATAAGAATTTTAATAGAGAAGTTCACTTCCAGAAAAAAAAAAATGACATAATTTACTCACCCACTTGTCATCCAAGATGTTCATGTCTTTCTTTCTTCAGTCATAAAGAAATTATGTTTTTTGAGGAAAACATTTCAGGATTCCTCTCCATATAATGGGCTTCTATGGTGCCCACGAGTTTGAACTTCCAAATCCATGCAGTTTAAATGCAGCTTCAAAGGGCTCTAAATAATCTTAGAAGAGAAAGAAGGGTCTTGTCTAGCGAAGCGATTGGTTATTTTCTTTAAAAAGTACAATTTATATACTTTTTAACCTCAAATGCTCATCTTGTCTAGCTCTGCGTGTACTCTGTGTATTCCGGTTCAAGACAGTTAGGGTAGGTCGAAAAACTCCCATCTCATTATCTTCTCTAATTTCAAAATCGCCCTACATCGCTGTTTTAACTTTTTTGTAAAGGGCGTTTGATCTTCTTTGCGCGTTCACTTTGTAAACACTGGGTCGGTACTTCTGCAGCGATGTAGGACATTTTGAAGTTGGAGGAGAAAATGAGATGGTAGACAAGAGCTAGACAAGATGAGCATTCGAGGTTAAAAAGTATATAAATTGTCAATTTTTTAGAAAATAACGATCATTTCGCTAGATAAGACCCTTCTTGCTAGGGTGGGATCATTTAGAGCCCTTTAAAGCATTTAAACTGCATTTTGGAAGTTCAAACTTGCACGTACCATAGAAGTCCATTATTTAGAGAAAAATCCTGAAATGTTTTCCTCAAAAAAAAAAACATAATTTCTTTACGACTGAAGAAAGAAAGACATGAACATCTTGGATGACAAGGGGTGAGTAAATTATATGTCATTTTTTTGTTCTGTAAGTGAACGTCTCCTTTAAGGCATGTTCTGCATATTTCTTCCCCTCATTCTTCAGATCACTCCGGCTCCTTGGGTGCTGGTCCAGTCCGCTTCAGAGTTCAGACGACGCTAACAGGCTATATAAGGTCAACTGCTAGTCTCAGCAGCAGAGTAATTGCTAAGTAATTGACCGAGATGAGCTATTTATATAGTGTAAAAGTACACAAAATGCACTTCAAGTGGGTTGGCAATTACTCATGAGAATGTCTGCATGCATAATACTGAGCGGGAATTCCTTTAACCTACCTCTTTACAAGTTATTCAAGTGGACATATTTGAATCTCTCCCAAAAGCACTACTGGTGGTATGCTTGTCTTACCATACAGCAACAATTCAAGGATGACTTAATACATACTTTGGCAGCTGCGACGATACACCTTTGGATCCTACATCAAAAGAAATCAGCAGATAAAACTATTTCCCACCTGCCATATACCGCCATCACTGACATAGTGTGGGAAAACACAATGAAATGGGTTTTAAAGAAGCCCGCAGAGCAGCCGATGCCCATATTTGCACATCTGGCACATGAAGCATTCCAACTATGTCCTGCTGTGGCGTAAAAGAGGTGTTAAGGGACAGAAAGGGACCGCCTTCAAAGTCGAGGAAAGTGCTGTGCCCTTCCGCTGAAGATCTGAAGATACGAGCATCTCGTGTTTACGTCATCGTCAAGGCCTAGAATCAACCCTACGTGATCGGTCAGCAATACACAGGATGGAAATGTGATGATATTCCTCACAGAAATATTTCCTCAAGCTCCAAAATGCCTGTCATCAGATTCTAGGATTTCACAAATCAGATTCGGAGGAATCGAGCCAAGAATAACGTCCCGGTGGAATTGCTGTTTTTGTACACTGGGACAGCAGTCATTCGGGTATTTGGGAGGAAGCACAGCACACACTATCAGGCCTGGCCTTTCTTGACTTCTTAATCTTTACTTCCTTCCCTCCAGAGAACCACCAGCAGCACCGCTGCTACGTCCAAAGCCCCAGCTGCAAATGAACAAGCATGATATAAAAGCAGATATTGGCTTGGCCCCAAGGATTTGGGCTCACATACTTCCCAATTTTCAGATTAAACAGCTCCTGTCTCTGAAGTGGTTCCAGGAGCGAAAGGCTTTTGTTGCTGGGAATAATCCACACATCCTCTCCAACATCCTGGGGGATCGGCATCTCAAAGTGCCTCCCTCCTGGCCCCAAATGTACTTTGTTGATTACTCTTTTTTTGCTCTGATTTGGGCTTCAAGAAAGGCCTGGAGGACTGTACCATTCCTTAGAACAGGGGCAACCGTCTGTCTCCTGCTGTGACCCACACAGGGCAAAGGAGAGGGAAGATAAGTATCCGTTTCTCTCGCAAACAGACGTATTTCTGTCATCCACTGGCAGTTATCGCAGGGTGGCTAATAAAACCAAGCTGTAATAAACGGTGAAGCAACTAAATACTCTCCAGACCAAAAAAATCCTGCAGTGCTGTGCTTCACATTAGCTCAAGCAGAAAAGGGAGTACCACATTCAGGAAAAGAAAAACAGAGGAGTGACCACTGTTAAGATGCATGCCCAGTGCTAATTAGAATGTGACATTTTCTCTCGGTGAATGGCTGGAACCAGCCTGGGGCACCGGGTAATGACCTCATATCCTGTGGAATACTTATTCCTGGACAGGGAGATGGTGGGAAATACGGGAAGACCTGTGGTCACCCTGAGTAAGTTTATATAAAATGTAGCCAAATGACTTCTCTTGCTAGTGTTTGCTTACATCCAACGCGGTTGCTTCACTGGAACTTCCACAATGCCTGAAATTCCATATCAAATTCTAGTCAAGCACTGAAGAAAACATAAAGCTTGGTATACTGTAAACACAAACAAAACAGTGCACACATACTTTATTGAGCATTTCCTGAGTGGTGACCTTCCTGAGCAGTGTAATAAAAATGAGTCTCACTGCAGCCATTTAAACACATCCAACAGGTTTTCAACACCCCAAGCCACCCAGACTACTAAACAAACAGCATGGTCGGCCAAAAAGAGCATTTAAATCGGTCAATTCATAAAACTGCGGCATCCTGGAGGGCAATGCCCAAAGGCCAAATGGGAATTAGTGGGAACATCTGCCAAGCGATGGCTTGAGTACTTGATTTCTGAAACCACGAGTTAGTGTTTAAGTTTACTGCTTTTGATGAGAAACTGATACATATTTAGATATCATGTTAAAGGATTAGTTTACTTTCAGAATAAAAATTTCCTGATAATTTACTCACCCCCATGTCATCCAAGATGTTCATGTCATTCTTTCTTCAGTCGAAAAGAAATTAAGGTTTTTGAGGAAAACATTTCAGGATTTTTCTCCATACATTGGACTTCAATGATGTAACATGCAAACGTGCAAAGAAAGTCAAGCGCTAAACTAACTTTTTGAACCGAGGCAGGGCTCTACAGTGCAACGAATATTTAGGAGTACCAGTGCGACTGACCCGATTAACATATTTGTGTTTGCGCTGAGGGGAGCTTCAAAGGTTTCTACGTGTTTTCGCAACGCTGAGTAATGTATCACAGACATATCTCACAAATCTTTTAATAAACTTTGGAGAGAGTGTAAATAAGACATTCATTGTGCAGTATAGAGAGCTTTGTTGATTATAATGACATTTGTGAGATCGCAATGAACTAAGATGAGTGACAGCTTTAAATGATTTTTAAGGGAGTTTGTAAATGAGATATTGATTTGAATACAACAGTTAAATAAACAAGAAGTTAACATTAAGTGACTTACATTGTCTGACTATAACACTATTGCTTGATTTTGCTCTATTCACAGATGAGCCACTGCACATCTCCATTCAAACTCAGTGGCGTTTCGTTTATGAATGAACATGCGTTTTTAAACGAATCTAGTGAGTCAATGATTTAATTTCCAATTCATAAAGACAGTCACTTGCTTTGTTCCTGAATGAATCAGCCGTTCGAACAAATAAAATGAATGAATGATTCAGTAATTCAATCAGTGACTTGCCGCCACCTACTGGCAGTTGTAGTTTAGATTTTAAAGTATCTTTTCAGTTATTTAAATCATTTAATATTTTTATATTCCAAATTTTATATTTAAAACATTAATCTCAACATGAGTTTATGAATATGATTGTACTCATGCCACCTCTTAGCCTCATTAAACATTAAAAAAAATCACCTACAAGCCACTTCTGTGTTATTCTTCGCCACCTCTATAGTACAGATTAATTTTGTTAATACTGATTTCATTTGATTGGTATCTTATTCTTATTCTACTTGTTCTTATTCTGTTGTTTTAAGTAGAAATTTTAAAAAGCTTACTATATATATATATATATTTTTTTTTTTTTTTTTTTTTAATTTGACATAAAAGATGACATAAGTTAGAAAATGCCACTACAAAGGTAAAAACAAAATCCCCCTACAAAACAACTTTAAGGAGTAAAATATCACCTTATAATGGGAAGTCTAATTTTAGATCAGATTTTTGGATTATTGACTAGAAGGTGCTCCTAAAAGTTTGACTGTGCTCCTAATTTAATCGAAAAGTTAAACTTTTCGAACGTGATTATGTAAAGTGTGAAGATGGACGCGCTTTACAGAGCTAGTTCAAGAAGAGCATTTGTGGTTAAAAAGTATATACATTTTAATGTTTTTTTTTTTTTTTTAGAAAATGACAGATTGTTTCGCTAGATAAAGGGATCCTGTAGAGCCCTTTGAAGCTGCATTGAAACTGCAATTTGGACCTTCAACCCGTTGGCCACCATTTGAAGTCCACCATATGGAGAAAAATCCTGGAATGTTTTCCTCAAAAACCTTAATTTCTTTTCGACTGAAGAAAGAAAGACATGAACATCCTGGGTGACATGGCAGTGAGTAAATTATCAGGAAATTTTTATTCTGGAAGTAAACCAATCCTATAAGCAACATTCGAATGAGAAGGAGTGTGCAACTAGTGAAAACCAAAATACACATTACAAAACCAAAAGTTACACATGATTTATGAATGCAGCATGCTACAGATCAAACAAATATTGTTATTCCAGTATCATATTTATGAGAAATGCAGCATTTACCTGGCCATGCCCAGACTGGAGAACCCTGAGGGAACAATGAGCACATCTAGACGTGAGAATGGATGAACACCAAGAACAGAGTGGGCCGCAGTCAGACAGAGAGGCAGTAGGGGTAAAACCATGTCATTTGCCTTCTGCAGGTGGCAGGGTGGGGCAAATACCCGGTGAGAAATAACAGTCTGTGCCCTGGCAGCGCTGACCATGAAGCGACAGGGATAATCCATGTGGGAGCATACATATCGCTGATCGTCACTGTCCAAAGAAAGACTGCGATACAGAGAAAGATGCAAATATTCAGTAAGAATACCCTATAAACAAAGGTTTCAGGCTTATGATTGAGTGTACAGTAAATTAAATACTGCACCTAAGATGCCATGTCTAGTTTACTGTGGACTGCACAAAACATTTTAATAGAGTCTGAAAAGTCAATACTATTGACATTTAACTCATAACAAGATACCTGTTGTTTTTGCTAGAAAGTTCATCCGTTTTTTCCACCTCAAAGTTGTGATCTTTTACTCCAGCCTCTAGCCATTGCCCCACTGCTATGGTAAAGGTAGAGGCTGGCATCGGCATTGTAACATGATAATCCCACTGCAGAAAACCTGAACAGGGCAAAGAAAAGACTTCAGCATTTTCCATAACAAAATTAGTGCATTAAATTACACCTCCGTGACTCTGAATTGCTGAGTAAGGGTTTTAACTGTACCTGTCTCCACGGGCTTAGGAAAGGCTTGATTTTCACCACTCATTAGAACCGTGTAATCACACGGAGCTCTCACACGTGCTTGCCACGTTGACATGGCAACAGGTGGCTCCTGGCATGGAAAGAGCGCTCTGTTGTTGATGGGTGAGCCCATGGTATATACACAGCATCTAAAAGACAAAGATATGGCATCACAGCATAGCCTGGATATGGTAGTGTGTGGGTAGTACTGGATAAAAATGTATTGATTGCACAATACTGATTTGAACTTTCATTTGACAAAATTTGGATTCTTAAAATGTCAATATTTTACTCTATGCCAGTGTTTCCAGCATCTACAGTCCCACAGCAAAGTCAAATATTACCAAACCTACAGTTCTGAATCAACATTGTTGTATCATTATTAATTTTATATAAGCGCAGACATTTTTATCTAGAATCATTACAATGAATGTCGATCTTTTACTCTATGTCAGCGTTTTCTTCACCGCCTTTTTTTAATTTACATTCGCGCTACAAAATAATCCAAGCTTGCATTCCGAATAAAATATAGTAAGACACAAGGTCAAAACAGCAAAATAATTTCTATTAAGCTGACTTCGCGGGTTGGTGCCATAACACAGCGCGACTCACAAATTATTCTTGCAAACGGTTCTTTTTAGTGAATGGTAAACATAAACGAATGTAGCCTGATTCATGAACAGATGATTCTTACAAACGGTTCTTTTTAGTGAATCATAAACAAAAACCGCGTCCCAAATTACGCAATATACACAAACACACTACTTGCACTATTTCTACTACAAAACATTATAGAATAGTGCATAAGTACACAATTTGGGACGCACCTATAAACAAATGTAGCCCGGTCCCTGAACAAATGAATCTCACAAACGGTTCGTTTTAGTGAATCATAAACATAAACAAATACTGTCCGATTCACGAACTAATTACTCTTACAAATGGTTCTTTTTAGTAAATCATAAATATAAATAAATGTAGTCCGATTTAACAAACAGTTCTTTTTTTTAGTGAATCATAAACAAATGTAGTATCACGAACAAATGATTCTTACAAACAGTTATTTTTAGTGAATCATAAACATAAATAAATGTAGCCCAATTCACAAACAAATGATTCTTAAAATCTGTTCTTTTTAGTGAATCATCATAAACATAAACAATGTAGCCGATTCACGAACAAACGATTCTTACAAACGTTTCTGGTTGGTGAATCTGCCTCTCACTTGGAAAAAAAACATTAACAAATGTAGCCAGATTCACGAACGACTGATTCTTACAAACGGTTCTTTTCAGTGAATCATAAACAAACAAATGTAGCCTAATTCACAAACAAATTATTCTAAGGGGCCGTTCACATATCGCGTCTTTTGCACGCTCAAGTTCGTTATTTCAAATGTAGACGCGCGGCAGCCGCGCATCGACTTGAAAATATCTCAACTTTTCAGAATGCCGCACGCGCACCGCGGGTCATGTGACAAGATTCAAACAATTAGCTTCATCCTTTCCCGTAACATTGAAAGCTCAGCCAAGATGGAGAAACAACTGATCATAGCTGTACAGGGATAGCCATTTTTAAATAAATTTAGTAGCAGAGCTACAGCAAGCGATTTTTAGTGCTAGAAATCCGTCTGTCCTTTGATGAAACTTCCGCGTCTTCATTGAGAGTGCGGGTCATGTTTGCTTAGCAACGGCAGACGACACGAAAGCGCAAGCTACAGAGCGCTTTGGAAAGAAGGAGAAATCGGCGCGCCTAGCGTTTTCCACGCGTTTTTGGGCGCGATATGTGAATGACCCCTAACAATCCATTTTTTTAGTGAATCATAAACATAAATAAATTTAGCCAGAATCAAGAACGAATGATTCTTACAGACGGTTCTTTTCAGTGAATCATAAACGTAAATAAATGTAGCCCAATTCACGAACCAATTATTCTTAAAATCTGTTCTTTTTAGTGAATCGTAATAAACATAAACAATGTAGCCGATTCACGAACAAACGATTCTTACAAACGTTTCTGGTTGGTGAATCTGCGTCTCATTTGGAAAAAAACATTGGCAAATGTAGCCAGATTCACGAACGCATGATTCTTACAAATGGTTCTTTTCAGTGGATCATAAACAAACAAATGTATCCTAATTCACAAACAAATTATTCTAACAATCCATTTTTTAGTGAATCATAAACATAAACAAATTTAACCAGATTCACAAACAAATTATTCTTACAAACAGTTCTTTTTAGTGAATCATAAACAAATGTAGTCCGATTTACAAACAAATGACTCCCAACTGGTCTTTTCAATAAATCATTTGAATCATGAATCAGTTACCGTTTGTTACCGTGTTAAATG